>JADBJO010008164.1:0-12500 GCA_016801955.1 Conus betulinus | reverse complement strand
CCAATAAAATTTCGCTTAAAAGCTTCTTCAGTAATGGCAACTGTTTAGAGAAACACACTGTATGTATAAGGTACATTAAACAGTTCAAGAAAACCTTTTTTCTGTACAAATCGGACAAGCGGCTTAAACCCTTTCTATCGTGCATTCATATATCCATGTTCACACTCGCTCACTTGCCCACATGTATCAAGATTTTCGTTCATTGTCATCTCCCCCACCTCACGTAAACACGGCGAATGCCTTCTCTATCTCGCACCCACCGCCCTCCGTTCTCCCTCCAACCCCATCATCTCCACCAACGCATCAACTTGCTCACCACCCTCACTTTCTCTCTCACCATATGTCCAACAAACATACTCGTATGTTAACTTTAAAAAAATGTGTACGCCAGAATCTCCCTCCGCTCTCTTAACCCACCAATGCAATCTCCAATGTCCTCAGAAGCACAACACAACAGAATCGAAATATATCTTCCAAAACACAGATAAACAATAATAAATAAACCTGATATGTATGGACAGAATGCCGACGTGGGGAATATTGGGAAAAAAGCGGAAAGGGGGGGGGGGGGGGGGGGGGGGGGGGGGGGGGGGGGGGGGGGGGTAAGGGCGCATGGTAAGCAGGGGGGCGGGGGGAGGGGAGGAGAAGTCGGGGGGGGGGGGGGGGGGGGCAGGGAGAGGGGGAGGTGGAAAAAAGGGAAGGGGGGTGTCTTAAAGGGAAACAAAATTGGTCTTCTCTACTTTTTTTTGTTTGTAATTTTCCTAATATCTATTAATCATCTTTTCTGGTTTTACAGTGCATACTTCCTGTTTTGTGTTGAGCTTTTTGAAAATCGTGCCCATATTACATATCAAGAATGTTTCCTTTGGTGGGAAAAGAAGGGGAGGGGGCGGGAGGTGGGGGGGGGGGGGGGGGGGGGAGAGGGAGAAGGCAGGGGAGGGGACTGTTGTGACAGAAGGAACAAGATGCCTACATAGAGAATATTGGAAAAAGTAGAAGAGAGAGAGAGAGAGAGAGAGAGAGAGAGAGAGAGAGAGGTGGGTAAGGGGCGCAGGGCGCAGGGTCTCTCTATATACCAAAGTCTTCCATTCCAAGCTGATTTTATACTCTTAGTATTCTCCCCATGTTTACACGTGTCACACCTCTTTGCCTGGCAAGTGAAATAACCTGGTTCTAATTTTAGTAAGTATTCTAGATTTCTCTTGGGGACGGTAGGTTTGTAAATTTCTCCTACATTCCTACGGCGTCTGTCAGCTGATATCATTTGATTGTTATGAAAAAAAAAAACTCTCTTATTTTCTGGGTTAGAGTACAGTATTGATAAATGTCTCCTTATTATTTCTGGTTTTGATGGATACCTTGGATCATAATTTGTCACCGAGGCTATCTTTTTGTCTTTTTTTGTTTGCTTTTCTTCTGTGAGTATTGTTTCCTATTTTTTCTAGCCCATCTATCAAGTTCTCTTTCTGCTTTCTGATATTCACAATCAGACATTGTAAAATATTTACTATATTCTACTATTCTAGTTTTTAATGTATTATCCTCACCACACAGCATGTGCGTAGTCTAGTTCCCACACTGGAAATGAGTCCCTTGAACACGGCAGGGGATGGCAGCTGTAAGGAGGAAGGTACGCATGGCTATGTTTTGAAAACACATCTGTAATGATTTTGCCCTGTGAAATTTGAAGTTTTTACATCCAGATAGGTTACTTCTTTGCCACTGGTGATTGTCCATTTTATGTTAGGTGGGTTCAGAGACTGGAGATGTTCTTTGAACCTCTTTATATAATATATTTTCATCAAGAAGGACAACAAAACCATCATCTCGAAACCTGCTCCAGTCTAGATATCGGAATTGTTCATTTACTTCTTGGGGTAACAGGGAAGAAATCATTGGTACTGGTGATGTTTCTACTAATTTTGTATCAAGCTCTCCCATATAAACATCAACATAAGAAGACTTTGGTATAAAAGGAAACACTTGACTTGTACTACACAAACGATATAATATACGTTATAAGATGGACGATTCACCCTGATCTGTTGTATGCTGGGTCCACAAAAAATCTTAAACTCAGATGGGCTAATCACAAATCGGACACAAAGTTAAAAAAAAAACAAACAACTAAGTGTAACGTATCAAAACATGTGCCCCATCCTGATTTAGAAGAACTAGATTTTTTGCAGATAATAGCAATCGATAATGTCAGAGAAGAGAAAGAACTGTTACAGAAGGAAACATTTCTGGATATGTAATATAGGCACGATTTTCAAAGGGCTCAACGCAAGACAGGATGCTTGCACAGTAAGAATCCAGAAAAAAATGATTAATGAATATTTAGAAAAATTACAAGCAAACAAAAGTACAGAAGACCAATTTTATCCCCTTTAAGACATCCCCCTTTCCTTTGTTTCCAACCTTCCCCCCTCCCCTGGCCCCCCAGACTTCTTCCCCCGGCTTACCCTGCTCCCTTACTACCACCCCCCCCCCCCCCCCCTCTTCCCCCTTCTGCTTTTTTCCAATATTCCCCCATGTAGGCATCTTGTTACTCCTGTCACAACAGCCCCATCCCCCTGCCTTCTCCCTCTTCTTCTCCCCCCCCCCCCCTTCTTTTCCCACGAAAGGAAACATTATTTTTTGTGCATCAGTTATCGGATCAATGGAACACCTAAGGTGGTACTTTTATTTTCTTTATTTTTTTTTCCTACGGCCGAAATCCGCCTCTTCATTTTTCGGTCCTTCACATTGTCCTCTTCATCTGAAAAAAAAGCGAAAACAAACAACACAAACAAACAAAACTAACAAACAAAAAAACCAAAAAACACAAAAAACTAATTTCCACTACTAATTTTTTTTCTCCTTCTCTCTGCTCGGAACAGTCTCTTACACACCATGCACTGTCTGTACGTTCTCTCAAATGGACATGTTTTGCTGATTTAAGTGTATTGGCGTTTGATACAAAGAGTCTGGGTTTGTTAATGTTCTAATGTGTGGTGTATTGGCACTTTCACTTGATAATATGCTGCTTATGTAAATAGAATAACATACATGAAACAAAAAAACAAAACAAAACAAAAAACAAAATACAAAAAACAAAAAAGCCTGCATTATTTTCGTTTCTTCAGTTTTGCCAGAGAGAGAGAGAGAGAGAGAGAGAGAGAGAGAGAGAGAGAGAGAGAGAGAGAGACAGACAGACAGACAGACAGACAGACAGACAGACAGACAAAAGACGAAGAAATGCTGATAGACGCTTCAGAAATGCACATCAAACGTTCAGAAGTCTGGCGGATGAGGAATGTGGCTGGGATTATCAGAAAAGAATTCAAATTTCAGCACCCGTCGCTGTGACTCCCGAACCTGTAGACACTCCCGGTAATCATTCTTGAAGAATACAGACGAAAAGGGCTGCAAGGACGACCCTAGAAGAGATGACAAACATGCACAGGAGACAAAAACATGGGTCACCTAAGATCTTGGAAATTGGCTATTCCCCCAAATACGCTACCCTTATAGCGAAAAGGTGGTCTACAAGGGAGACATGAGGAAAGCCAAGGAGCGAGATAATAAGTGTGTGTGTGTGTGTGTGTGTGTGTGTGGCGTGTGTGCGTGTGCGTGTGTATGTGTGTGTGTGTGTGTGTGTGTGTGTGTGTGTGTGTGGTGTGTGTGCTGTGTGTGCACGTGTGCGTGTGAGTGTGCGAGAGCGCGCGTGTACTTGTGTGTGTGTGTGTGTGTGTGTGTGTGTGTGTGTGTGTGTGTGTGTGTGTGCTTGGGCGTGCTAGAGCATGTGTGTGCTTGCGTGCATGCGTGAGTGGCGTTGTGTGTATACTTGTATACAATGGTGTCAGCCATACAGCTCTAGGAATGACTAGATATGAGCAAGGACCTGTGTTATTAAGAGCAAGTTTATACATGTACAAACAGGACTAATAGGCAAAACAAACGGATAAAACACTAACCAGTGCCCGAGCGCATACTAATGGTTACCTAGTGGTTCTTTTTTATTCTTCTATCGGGAGAATTACATCTCTCTAGGTTCTGATGTTGTACAAACGCAGGTTTCTGAACTCTGTCACTTTTTACTTATGCAATTTATACATCGAGAGGTAACGCTTTCTCAGTTCTATGTGTTGATCGAAAATCATTTGTAATGCCATCAATTTTTTAGTTTTAAGTGCAATGCTAATGGACATTTTCCCCCACTAATATAATATGGTTAATCAAGTTTTGTTACCTGTTTACCTATATCGTCTCTGTGGACTCCAAAGAGAACGTCAGTTAACGACAGTTTTAGAGATGTATCGATTCTCGATGAAATCAATATTTTCTATATTTTTCCCAAATTTGTTCACTGGAAGACAGTAGAAAAAGAAATGTTCAATAAAATAAATTTCATCTGCACAGTTATCACACTTTTTAGTTTCTGATACCTTCATTTTTTACAAAAGAATATTAGTCGGGTAAATGTTGTGGTTTATTTCCATTGTAGTTCATACAGCCTAACCTCTTTTGTAGATGTTCTTGGTGTTAGCCATATGTGTTCATCCACTTCAAAGTCGAGTTTTCTACGCCAAAAGTCCTTGCTGTTTGCAGTAACATTACTCAAATTCCTTTGCTCCAGCAACTTTTTAAAAATTTTTTTTATCTCTTTTGGTTTTGTGTTAAATAGATGGGCTTTGCAGTCAACAGAGTAAACATTGTCAAGATTGTTTTCATAAATCCACTGCAGCCATGATGATGGGAGAGCGTTTTCGCAGTGCATTGTATTCAAAAATTGTATTTGCATTACGGTCTTCTAAAAAACTGTCTCCACTTCATTGAGATTAAGCAGTCTATTTTCAGTAACGTGCAATAAATGGGTTAAGACGAATCCATGAGGCACCTTTTTCTTTTGGATGATAAAGTCTCCAGGCATCTGTTAAATCTAATGTATTAATAACATGCTGAAAACTGGCAGTTTCCGATCTGTCGTGGGGTTGACCCGCAATTATGTCGAGGTCACTGTTCAGAGTGCAGTTAAAATCACCAAGAATAATCAAATCTTCGTACTCTATAGAACTGAAAACTTCAATCAATTTTCGATAATATATGATTTTTTCCTTTGTGTTGTTGGGTGCATAAACATTGGCAACCATTATATTATAGCATTCATTTACCACTGAAATGACTAAGATTCTGTCTTGTGCAAGCTCTAACTTAACATTTCCCTTAAAGTGTTTTGAAATCAGAATAACTTCTCCTCTGCTTTTGTTCGTTCCCTCATTGTAAAAAAATAGTTCCACCCCATTGCTTTTTTTCCCATTCAGTTACACCCCTGTCTGTTATGTGACATTCTTTTTTTTTTTTTTTTTTTTTAAATTATTCAATTCTCTTTCATCCCTTAGACTTAGCAACATTAAACATAGTGCAATGGTGTAAAAGTTATAACAAACTTAATATGCACAAAATTACAATCAATGGCATTAATGTTGCTAATTTTCCAGAGGATGCAAACATTCAAGATGAATGAAGGAGAGAGAACTTTCCCCCCCCTTATTTTTTACAAATAGTTTGAATGGGAAGAAGAAAGAAAATGGAGTACAACAAATAAATATATAAACAAACAGTAGCAGTACTATCACACACACACACACACACACACACACACACACACACACACACACACACACACACAATTTCCTGTTTGAGGCACAGTATTTTTTGACATTAAGTTAAGATACAAGGTTTTCATATGGGTACCAAGCTTGCTTAAACTTGTCAAGTTTGCCAATAGTAACATACCGGTATCTTTCTAAACTATACCTGTTTTTCAAAACAGCAAGGAATACATTTACAAGTGGAATTGTCTTTCTCCATTTACATTTGTAAATATATAGTTTTGCCAATAACATGATTAAATTCATTATTTGATCTGAAACAATGTGTCCATCTGCTCCAAACAAAACATATGTTTTGGAAAACCTTAAATTTGTACAACTAGTTACTTGGTGAACAATAATTCTCTGAAGACCCAGCCAGAAATCATTAGTAAAGGGGCAATTCCACAATAAATGTTCAATTGTTTTCTTCTTCATTTTCACAAAAATCACAAATAGGGGAGTCGATGACTTGGCGTAAATGTAAGTACCGGTTAGTCGGTAAGATTCTATGTATAATGCGGGTCTGTAGCCATCTTAGCTGGGCATCTGAACTTGTGTACATGCACGTTTGGAACATATTTTTCCAGTTTAAGTTCAAAAATTGTCTATTCCACTTGGCTATACCTGTGGCGATATATTGCCCATCATTAAATACTTGTTGCACATATTTATTCCCTTTATAAATTAGTTTCCAAGTTAAAATTCCCTTGCATCTTGTATCCTGCAATGGGCTGAACACCCTCCCTGATTTGATAGTTTTTTATAGCTTGGATAATTCCATTATAAGTAAGAAAATCTGTTACAATGTCTGGATATTCACGTTGGAAGTGCTGATAACTGTAAAAGTTCCCTTCCTCATCTAGTAGTTGATAAATATAGTATATGTTTTTATCAAACCAGCTTTTCAAGAAGATAGTATGTCTAGCTCTCAATATGTCAATGTTATAGAATATAAACTCAAAGTTAAAATCATGGATATTTTGAGGAACATTTTTTTTGACAGAACTTTTTTTAGTGTTTCAGAACATCCTTCCAAAAGGGATTGTTCAGCCTGTGTAAAAGTATCTGAACATACTCACTTCCTACTTTATTTAACTTGTCTAAGTGTGGATACAGGTTGATATATAATGTCTGTAAGGTAGACTGAGAGGAAAATAATTTTCTCAACCAACTTATTTTCAGCGTGTGCTCAAATATGAAAAAAAAATATCAACATCTTCAGTTCTCCCAGACATATATTCACCACAAACAACTTTTTACTTATTCTGCTTCTTTTTCCATCCCACAAAAAGTTAAATAAAAGGGAGTCAAGCTCCTGTAATAAGGCCTGGCAAGGGTCTGGTAGATTTGAGAAATAAATGTCAGTTTTGACATTGCTAAACATTTTATGACAGCAATTTTTTCCAAATGGAGTTAGCTGTCTCTTTGACCATTTATGTAAAATCCTTCTAACTTCATCAAGTTTTCCTTCAAAATTAATCTGCACAATGCGATCAATCTCAAGGGAGAACTTGATTCCTAATATTTTGAAAATTCCTGGATTCCAACAAAAATTTTGGTCTCATAGATATCTTATGTGACATTCTTGTAAGAAAATAACATGAAAACGTTTTTCTTTCAAATATGCAAACAATGATTTCGTTTTAAAACCTTTTTTTTTTTAACCCTAACGTTTAGTGAACAATATTAATTTTATCCATGGATAGAAAAGTTCCGTTTATTTTATTAAACTATCGGCAATTTCAATCAGATAGACACTGTTCAAACTCATAGTCCATAATGCATTTCCAGGCCATTGTCCGTTGGTAGCTATGAATAGTAAACCTGATCTATTTCCCCCGATCAGCCGGTGTGGACTCTGACTCACAGTCCACAAAATCTGCTGTCATCGAGTCATCCGACCCACGGTCACAGCGCCGATACTTACTTCTGCTCTCTCTCCCGGGCTGTGTCGGTGTCTGGACAGGCGCCGCTTGCTGGGGGTAGCTGACCTGTTGCGGGGAGAGCGGTCCAGGGGAGGTCAAGAGGGTGGTTTGACGGGACAGAGGGCGGCCTCGGTCATTCCCGTCGACAGACTTGCCAGCGGGACTGCACTGTTTCACTAGTGCTAAGATTTTCTTTGGCACCAGTCTTTTTGACACCATTCTTTTTACCGTTTGTCTGTCTGTCCATAGTATGTTCGCCCAGTCCGTCCATCCGTGTCCGTCTGCCTGTTAGTTTACATTCGACGTCACCTCTTTTGTGTCCTGTTTGCCCACACTGTCTACATACAATGTCTCGTGAGCACTGTGAGACATGGTGATCTGGCTTCAGACAGCGTGAACACATGACTTTCTTTTCTGCTGTTTTTGTTCTCTGTGGAACAATTTAGCTGTTAAAATGCTGACTTTCACGAATTTATCAAGAGGAGTAGAGGGGACAGTTATGAAAACAAACCTGCGACCCGTTACAAATCGAGTCAATTTGTCGTCTGCGTCGCGAGCTCTCTCCATCTTAATGTCTGATCTCAGTTCGCAACCGAGCTTGACGAGTGAATGCACGATTTCCGAGTCTGCGACCGAGATCGGGATGTTGTCAATCCATGGTTTTGTAGAGGGCTTTTTTTCCTCACCTGTATCGCTGGGGAGAACATAGGGGTTGTACTGCGTACCTGTAGCGTAGTGTCCCTCATCCGCATACCCTGGACAAGGATTGCCATCCGTGCCTCCTTGGTGGCGGGGCAAAATACGCCACAAGCTGTCAGAGTTCTGAGCTCCGATGATCGAGCCCTGGCCAGCTACTCGTTCCGCCGCCAAGAATATTTCCAATACGGACGGCCGATTCTTGTCGTGATCCGGAATGTTCTTTGATTTGAGAAAAACGGGAGTTACTGTAGAAAAAGCTTGCATTTTCAACGAATAAACTAGAACGTCAAGGAAATACAAAACAAAACAAAAAAACAAAACAAAACAAAACAAAACAAAAAAAAAACAAACAAACAAACAAAAACAGACGCTGTCGCGGTTAGCGCGTATAGGCAAAGCGTACGACTGAGTTCACAGCTCAGATTCGGACCGTTGAGAGCGTGGCAAAATACGTCCGCACACGTCGAGCGACACTCACCGAATCGAAAGGAAACATTCTTGATATGTAATATAGGCACGATTTTCAAAAGGCTCAACACAAGACAGGAAGTATGCACAGTAAAATCCAGAAAAGATAATTAATAGATATTAGGAAATTTTCAAACAAAACAAGTAGAGAAGACCAATTTTGTCCCTTTAAGATACCCCCCTTGCCTTTGTCTCCACCCATCCCCTCTCCCCCTGCCCCCCAGACTTCTCCTCCCCCGCCCTCCATTTACCCTGAGCTTTTACCCCCCCCCCCCCCCACTTCTGCTTTTTTTCTTCCAATATTCCCCACGTAGGCACTCTGTCCATAATATTACGTTTATTTATTATTGTTATATCTGTGTTTCGGAAGATATTTTTTCGATTCTGTCGTGCTGTGCTTCTGAGGACATTGGAGATTGCATTTGTGGGTTGCGAGAGTGGAGATAGATTCTGGGTGTACACATTTTTAAAAAAGTTAACATGAGTATGTTTTGTTGGATATATGGTGAGAGAGAAAGTGAGGGTGGTGAGCAGGATGATGCGTTGGTGGAGATGATGGAGTTAAAGGAAGGGGGAGGGGGAGGGTGGTAAGTGGGAGAGAGAGAAGGCATATGTCGGTGTTTACGTGAGGTGGAAGACGAAGATGAACGAAAATCTTGATACATGTGGGAAAGTGAGCGAGTGTGAACACGGATATAATGAATGCACGAGAAAAAGGGTGTAAACCACTTGTTCGATTTGTACAGAAAAAGTTTTTCTTGAACTGTTTAATGTACATTATATATCTATCTATCTATCTATCTATCTATATTATTATATAAAGCTGAGTTTGTCTGTCTGTTCGCTTATACTCGATTATTTGGGCCGATCGCCACCAAATTTGGTGTCAAGTATCCTTGCTGTCCTACAAACAGCAACGTCGGGTCGGCAATCACGTGACGCATTGCGTCGTGACGCAGTTTTGCGTCTACAGACGTGAAACTGAACATCGAACACTACACGGCCACAGTTTTAGGCCGATCGGCACCAAATTTGGTATCAAGTATCCTTGGTATCCTACAAACAGCAACGTCGGGTCGGCAATCACGTGACGCATTGTGTCGTGACGCAAATTTGCGTCCACAGACGCAAAACTGAACATCGGAACACTACACCACAGACAAAATGAGCTTTATATAATAGATTTATTATATAATAGATTTGGAAAAAGTGTTCACGTGAATGTTTAGGGGGAAAAATATCGAACAAAACGCGCATACCCCCAAAATTTAATTTGAATTATGGACGAAACCACGAACTTCTGATTCACGAAGGTCATTCATGGCAAAAACTATGTAAAGAACATTAGAAAGCTGTGAGGAATTCACTAAAAAAAATCGCACAAGAAATGAGAGAAATCCCAAGAAAAAGACGTGGTGTCCTTTGTCTGTTCTGCTGCACACGTCACAGCGAATGAATGACGTCATGAACGTTTGACAATAAGCAGAATTCTTCTGTATCACTTGACCATGGTAGTAGATCTGTGGTAAGTCAACATCCATTTCTAATTCGCAAATCTATTAATTATTGTTTTAGTACAAACTCCGAAGCAGACGAACTTTTCGGCTCATCCAAAAAGTTTGTGCTTTCGGGCATCGCAATTCCATCTAATTTCTTCTCTGTTCTCTATAGATTTGAATATCAAAACATACACGCCTAGAAAGTCTAAATTAACCTTCTTTTATTTATATATGTTTTTATTCTTCCAATCGAACTTAAAATCGTGACAATGCCGCCCCCAAAAAGAGAACCGGCGCTCAGACGCTGTTCTTCTGCTACGGCCAGAGTTCAACGTTCTCGATCAGAAGAAAGTAGTGAGTGACGAGATATGCAAGAAGACAACAGAAAGACAGAAAACGCAAGGCAGCACGTGGACACCAAGAGACAACCGAACAGAGGGAAGGTAGACGAAAAAAGCGACAGAGAACGCAAAGCAGCGGGCGTAGAGAGCAAGAAACTTTAGAACAGAGGGAAGGTAGACGAAAAAGTGATAGAGAACGCAAGGCAACAAATAGACAGCAAGAAAGTCAGCAGCATAGACAGGTTAGAATAGAACAAGAACATGACAGACGTGTGAGCGCTAGGGGTTTATCACAACCAACCAAAATTAGATGGCTTAACTCAGCATTTCATTACAGCGCTTCAACCATCTCCAGTAACCACAAGGACGTTTTCATCGGCACTTTGTCAGCAGAGTGCCCACATTGCCATGCTCTGAAGTGGAGAGGGGATGCACCAGGAATCTGCTGCAACAGTGGCAAGGTCAGACTGCCACCCCTGATTGAACCGCCAGAGCCTCTTCGATCCTATCTCCTTGGGAACTCTGCAGACACCAGTCATGTCCTTTCGAACATACGAAAGTATAACTCTGCTTTCCAAATGATAGCTTTGCTTTCCAAATGACTAGCTCGGATGTGCACGGGAGGTAAAGCTGCCTGGGACATGCCTACATTCAAGGTGCAGGGACAGGTCTACCACAGCATTGGGTCCTGATGCCGCAGCCATCAACCGAGCCACAGTTTCTCCAGATTTACTTTATGGGAGACAGTGAAAAAGAAGCTACCAGACGCTGCGAGGTTTATGCCAGGTGTGAAACCAGAGATCATTCAGCGCCTGCAAGCCATGCTGCACTCTCACAACCCTTATGTAGCCAGCTTCAAGACAGCCCTGGACAAAGCGCACTTGCCTGAGCACAGGATCGTTATACGACCCGACAAAGCCCCTGCAAACCAGCACCCACGCAGATTCAATGGTCCATCTGCAGACGAAAGTGATGCCCCATCATGCTGCTGAGAAACCTGGATGCTCCTCGACTGTGCAACGGAACACGACTGGTCGTGAAGCAGCTGATGCCCCACGTCATTGAGGCCACCATTATGACTGGACAAACAAAAGGAGAGGATGGTGTCCTGCCAAGGATCCCCATCATCCCATCCGACATGCCCTTCCAGTTCAAGCGGCTGCAGTTCCCTGTGCGCACGTGCTTCGCCATGTCCATCAACAAGGCCCAGGGACAATCGCTGACGGTGGCTGTCCTTCACCTGGACATGCCCTGCTTCGCGCATGGACAGCTGTACGTGGGCTGCTCACGAGTTGGCAACCCTGATCGCCTGTTCATCCTGGCTCCACAGGGAAAAAAAAAAAACAAACACAAACAAAAAAAAAACACTGTCTATCCCCAGGCCTTGCAGTAAGCACCCAGCTCAACCTGACAATATTCTGATGTTTCAATTTCGCTGGCATAAGGGTTTTTTTTATGTGAAAAGTAGAATTAATATGTAAGAAGTTTGAGTGATAAATGGAACAGATATAGACTGCTTTTGCTGTTTAAGAAAGAAACAAAAGCATGTTCTGTATGATATTGCTTTTAAACTAAGGTAAATACAGAACGCTTTATCATGACTTGGGACTGAAGGCAAAGTAAAATTCAGCAGAACCTGAAAAAAATCCTCTGATTTTTAGAGTTCTCCGTTTTATAGCCGCTGACAAGGCTTGGGTTATTGAACAGCAGAGCTGACCACTCAGACTGTTCCCATATCTTTTGATCTCCCTTGCATCCTTAATGGATCCTCAAGCATAGGCTCAAGATTGTCCCCTACATTTTATATTGTGTTGCGTCATAATGTTTTTAGTTTTTCAACAGCTTCTTTTTTCCTCTCCCACTTTCGTTTTTTTTAATTCTACTACTACTTTCGCTGGCTGCTTTGGGGGTGTTGTTGGATTCCTTTTT
>JADBJO010008163.1:95333-100434 GCA_016801955.1 Conus betulinus | reverse complement strand
CAATCGTTTGACCCTCCGTCCCCTCGTTCTTCAATCACACGTTCATTCCTACCGTCATTACCTGTCAGTCACTGTCAACATCATCAGCGTCAAGCAAAGCATTCCCCAGCTGAGAGAGAGAGAGGGGGGGGGGAGAGGGGGGTAGAGAGAGAGGCGAGACAGACAGAGCGAGAGAGAGAGGATAGAGAGAGAGAGAGAGAGAGAGAGAGAGAGATAGGAGAGAGGAGAGAGAAGGAGGCTGGAGTGGGGTGATTAATGCGAAATTCCGAGGAGAACAACGAACTCCGAAAAACAAGCACAAAGAAGAGCAAAGCAACGAGCAGATCAAGAAGACTTGGGGATACAACAACCCCAATACCCCCAGTCACCGAAGAGAACGAAGCAGCCCACCCCATTCGAGGTCAAGGTCATGACCAAACCGGCCCTCTCACACACCACCCTGAAGACGATGACCTTGCCCTTGGTGTCCTCCGTGGGGGTGGGGTTGGGTGGAGACGAACATGAACATGAAGCCCTCCTGTACAGCGAACAGCGTCCTTAAGTCTGCGTCATCGTTAGGCCTGGCCAGCTTCATGTACCTGGGGGAGACAACAGGAAGACAGAGACAGACGGTCTTGTGTGTGTGTGTGTGTGTGTGTGTGTGTGTGTGTGTGTGTGTGTGTGTGTGTGTGTGTTTTTGTGTGTGTGTGTGCGTGTGTGTGTGTGCGGTCGCGCGCGTGCCTGCCTGCGTGCGTGCGTGCGTGTGAGCAAGCGAGCGTGCGTGCGTGCGAGTCTGTTTCTGTGTGTGTGTGTGTGTGTGTGTGTGTGTGTGTGTGTGTGTGTGTGTGTGTGTGTGTGTGTGTAGCTGTGTGTGTGTGTTTCGTCTTATGAGCCCCCCCCCCCCCCCCCCCCGGTCTGTCACACACTCAAATGTTGCCAGAAAAGTACATGTCAAAGCTGTTTTTTTTTTTCTTCTTTGTTACCATTTTTGTTTTAAAGATATATTGCATCTGTCAGTTATGGAATGCATGACACTTTTCTCTTTTTTTTTTGTTTGGGGGGCGGGGGGGGGGGGTGGGGGGGGGTGTTGATAAAGATGATACATGTATGAATATCAGAAGCCTAAAAGATCTTTTCGTCAGAAAAAAAAATGAATCCTTATGCAATTCATTAGCTCATCTAGAGCTGCCAATACCGCTCTTTCGGTCAATACTCCGCGATTTTAGGGTGTTTGGGGAAACGAAAGAACATGCCAAAAGCACCCATGGAATCACATCATTATGAAATCTTATACTGATTCAACTGCAATTCCTTTCACGACAGAAGGAAAACGCTGCTGATTCGGTACTTTGAAACATCCCAGTTTGTCCTAAGTTTCACGACCTTAGAGACAATAAAAAAAAAGTGTTTCATTTAACCAAATGAATTCACAGACAGACGCTTGACATAAATTTTCACAACAGTGAATATGCTGATCTATTTCCTATTGACTCCAATATAGATTGTCTATCTTGTACTTGTTCCGCTCTTTCACATGGGCTGGTTGTATGTGTGTTGAAAACGTTTATTCCTCACACGAGTTGTGTACGTAATTTACCTTATCTGCCAAGAACTGCATGAAGTAAATTCTTGTTCTTTGGGGGGGGGGGGGGGGGGGGGGGGGGGGGGAGGGGAGAGAGAGAGAGAGAGAGAGAGAGAGAGAGAGAGAGAGAGAGAGAGCATGTACACAAACTCATACATTGCTCGCCAACACCTTCCTCCAACCAATTTATCTGACTGCATTCCCACCTTTCCCCCCTTCTCCTCTCCTCACCATCCTATGCCTCATCTACCTTCTCCCTCCGCCCATAAACACGCCCCCAGTCACTCATCAACAAGGGCACAGACTCCGACTCACAGATCATCTTGAAGGATTTTCTTGGTGAGGACGAGGTCGAAGAGGTCGGGCATGACCTCGTTGAAGCGGTCCTGGACGATGCTGATGTCTCCGTTCTCCACACAGGTTGATCACCATCGGCTTCCCGTACCTACATTGGTCATCAGTCATCATCGTCGTCGTCGTCATCATCATTATCATCATCATCACCATCATCATCATCATCATCGTCATCATCATTACCATCATTATCATCATCACCATCATCATCACATCATCATCATCATTACAATCATCATCATCATCATCATCACCACCACCACCAACCACCACCACCCACCACCATCATCATCATCATCATCATCATCATCATCATCATCATTATCATCGTTGTCGTCTTCATTGTGGTCATCATCATCCTCATATTATCGCCATCCCAGTTAACATTATCATAATTATCAACATCACAATTTGAATTAGCAAAAACAACTGCCACCGAGAGCGTGAGCTCATGCGTGTGTGTGTGTGTGTGTGTGTGTGTGTGTGTGTGTGTGTGTATGCATATGTTTTGTGCGTGTATGCGCGCGCATGTGTGGGCATTTGTGTGTGTGTGTGTGTATGTGTGTGTGTATGCGCGCGCGTGCGCGTGCACATTTGTGTGTGTGTGTGTGTATGTGTGTGTGTGTATGTGTGGTGTTAGTATGTGTATGTGTGTGTGTGTGTGTGTGTGTGTGTGTGTGTGTGTGTGTTGGTTATTATGTATCTATGTGCGTGTGTGTGTTAGTGTTATTGTTAGTGTGTGTGTGTGTGTGTGTGTGTGTGTGTGTGTGTGTATGTGTGTGTGTGTGTGCCGTGTGTGTGTGTGTGTGTGTGTGTGTGGTGTGCGCGCGCGCGCGCGCGCGCGCGCGCGCGTGTGCATGCGGTTTATGTATCTGTGTGAGTTCGCATGCGAACGTGTGTGCATGAGCACACACACACACGCGCGCGCGCGCGCGTACAAACACACATAAAGAACGTGCACGAAAAACACTTGTGTGCATGTTAATGTCCGTCTGTTTTTGTGTATGCGTACCTGCGCTCTTTATGTGTGTATGTGGAAAGAGGTGAGGAAGGAGGGTGGGGGGTGGGGACACTGGAAGTAGCCGGGGGAGGGGTGTACCTAATTGATCCCAGGAGAGCTTTGCCGATCATCTCCGGGGCCATCTCAAGCTGGTCCAGGGCATTGAGGGTGTTGCAGTCCCTGTGGTGGAGAAACACTGTCACCCGTCCATTCTCGTCAATCACCAACGGCCACCTGGAATCCCGACATACAGTCGCATCAAAAGTAACATTACTCATGGCATGGCCGTTAGGCTTGTAGACTGTTTATACCATGGATCATCCTTATCCCTGGAAATCAGACAAAGGGTAGCTGACACCTCGCTGAGTTGGAGGGGGGGGGGGGGGGGGGGGGCAAACCGAAGGGGCAGTTAATGTATAAGTCCGCCGTCCTATCAGCAGCCGACACTTCCTCACTTCTAGTTGGGCTGGAACTGTTGACACCCTCCCCCCTCCGCGCATGAAAGCTAACTTGAAGAATACTTGCCGAACTATCGTTTCTGACTGCAGACCCCACGCCTGCCTGACGATACAGAGAGGATGACTACCTGACACACTCCCACACCGCAGCCAACAGTAAGGATGACTAGCTGAGACACTCCCACCGCAGCCAACAGTAAGGATGACTACCTGACACACTCCCACCGCAGCCAACAGTAAGGATGACTACCTGAGACACTCCTACCGCAGCCAACAGTAAGGATGACTACCTGACACACTCCCACCGCAGCCACAGTAGGATGACTACCTGACACACTCCCACCGCAGCCAACAGTAAGGATGACTACCTGAGACACTCCCACCGCAGCCACAGTAAGGATGACTACCTGAGACACTCCTACCGCAGCCAACAGTAAGGATGACTACCTGACACACTCCCACCGCAGCCAACAGTAAGGATGACTACCTGACACACTCCCCACCGCAGCCAACAGTAAAGGATGACTACTACCTGAGACACTCCCACCGCAGCCAACAGTAAGGATGACTACCTGAGACACTCCCACCGCAGCCAACAGTAAGGATGACTACCTGAGACACTCCTACCGCAGCCAACAGTAAGGATGACTACCTGACACACACCTACCGCAGCCAACAGTAAGGATGACTACCTGACACACTCTTACCGCAGCCAACAGTAAGGATGACTACCTGAGACACTCCTACCGCAGCCAACAGTAAGGATGACTACCTGAGACACTCCTACCGCAGCCAACAGTAAGGATGACTACCTGACACACTCCTACCGCAGCAGGCACAAGGATGACTGCCTGAAAATATAGTTTGTCCCTCCTCACATAGCCAGCAGAAGAATCACTTTCTAATCAATGCGAAGCTGGAAACGTTTTAACGCTGACTTCTGGAGAAAACAAAGAACGAAAGCACATCCGAGCTCAAATTTTATGCCACAGTTGCTACCGAATACGAACATGCGGTTTATTTGGAACAACGCATTGACACAGACTGCAGACGAGCACTAACTAGATTACGAATAAGCGCCCATGAATTCCAAACTTGAGAGGGGCCGTTATACCAACACTGACAGAGAAGACAGATTATGCACGACATGCCACATCGTTGAGGATGAACTGCATTTTCTCGATGACTGCAGATTATTTGACCAACAACATTATGACCTGATGACAAGGATCACAAAAACAGATTTTCCACCACAGATTAAAATGACAACACCCTCGGAGCTCATGTTATTAGACTGCTTCCAACCTGTGCTTGCCCACCCAGCATGTCCTGTTATGTTTTTCTCTCCGGAGACAGACAATTTAATCAGACTCTGATACACACTATGCTTTTTTTTTCTTTCTGCTACTAATATACTATGTTGCAAGATGTGACGACGTGGGAATTTAGTTTAATCGCGTGTCTTTGCTTGACCCTCTGTGCCCCACAAAACCTCTGGTTTTCATACGGCATTACAATATGTTCTTGTTCCTGTTCTCGTTCTGCCTGGAACTACAACAATCCCGGTATATCCATATCCCCTTCACCGCAGCGGGCTAAAGGATGATGGCCAGACAATACAGCTCTGAGAGCTTGAAGGTGACGGTTGAGGCCCTGACTCAGACTGAAGCGCCGCCGCCTCAGCTCGGGCTGTTGTGATGCTGCCAGTGGTCAGGCTGGCCGTTACTT
>JADBJO010008163.1:70333-80333 GCA_016801955.1 Conus betulinus | reverse complement strand
TCAATGGAAAACAATAGCGTAGATAGCGGTGTCGGTTTCTACGGATAAAAATAAGTCTCATCAAGTATACAATGATCTGAGTATGCACATCAGTGTGCAATGGAAATCTACGCCATTCATCCTGTGCATGTACGCGTGAGTATTGATGTTTCACCTGACAACTAAAGCATGAGACGCATGTACAAACTGAAGGAAAATCAACAGCACAATTTGGGAAATCTATGAGACAAAGTGTAATGATATTCATGAAAAGATTGTTTTGTTTTGTTTTTTTGTTTCACTAGTTATTTTTGTGTGGAAATTTATAAGACAAAGTGTAATGATGTTCATGAAAAATAGTTTTTTATCTCATTTATTTTATCTTTTTGGAAATCTATAAGACAAAGTGTAATCATGTTCATGAAAAAAAGAGTTTTGCTCTTACTCATCATATACTTCCTTTTTGGAATTCTATAAGACAAAGTATAATGATGTTCATGAAAAAAAAAAATTTCATTATTCACGTACTTTCTTTCTGGAAATCTATAAGACAAAATGCGATGATGTTTACGAAAAAAAATTTTTCTTTACTGATCATGTACTTTCTTTTTGGATATCCATAACACACAGTGTAATGATGTTCATGTAAAACTTGTTTTCACTTTACTAAGCATGTACTTTCTTTTAGAAATCTGTGAGACAATGTATAACGGTGTCCATGAGAGAATAGTCCTATTTTACAGATCACATTCTTTCTTTTTGGAAATCTATGACATAAAGTGTAATGATGTTCATGAAAAAAAAGATTTTATTTTACTCATCATGTACTTTCTTTTTTTAACCTATAAGACAAAGTGTAATCATGTTCATGCAAAAGTAGTTTTGATCTTACTTATCATGTATTTCTCCTTTGGAATGCAGCTAAGACAAAGTGTCATGATGCTCACAGGTAAAAAAAAATGTTTTTATTTTCCTACTTGGGCATGTACTTTCTTTTTGGAAATTCTGTCTTGAAGCTCAAGAACCTCCAAAAAAAGAAAACAATTCTGTACTTCTACAAATTCATGTCGATTTTTCGGCCTTGGGTCGCAACTAGGGCTCGTCTGAAAAAGCTGGAACAATTTTTTACAAAAACTGACTTCTATTTTCACTAAGTATGCCTTACTTCTTGTTTGGAGGAAAAAATTGGACTGTTTACTGTCCGTCCGGCGAGTAGATTACAGAACATGAACTGAACTAAACCTTTGGTGTTCAAACATCGGTACGCGGCTTGCTGAAGGAGATCGATTTTCAAGTCGCTGGGTGATTATCCAATGTCACAAGCGTGCTCGGACAGTTGGGATACTGACCGGAATCCCAATCGCAGTTTTCGGCCGGCTTGTGCTCAGACCATATGACTCTCCCCTTTCGCCCTACTTCATTGCCAATGCGACACGTCTTTGGTTTGCCCTGACTTCCTTCATGTAGCTTCGCTCACTCGATCTACACCGGTCCGTAAAAACTCTTATTGCTTGATCTTCTTTTCTTCTCTTACGGTATTTTTTCGCAAATATACCCGTCAGTTTTCTCTTCCTTTCTTGACTCAGCAAAAAAAAAACGCCACGGGATGCCCAAGTTAAACACGCGAGTTGCCTGGCTCTCTGCTGCTCATGCATGCCTCCGGCTCGACCTTGAATCCTCGCGTCATCCACTTTCCCAGCTAACGCAGATAACCCGGGTCTCACTCTCGGTACTCACTTCGCCATTTCCCGTGATCCTTCTCCTACTACCACAAAACCGTGCGACGAAGCGAGCCGATTCCCTGCGCACAACCGTTTCGGCTCTTTCAAAGTCGGCCATCGCAGTCGAGTCCATTCTTCCGAGTGTACTGCTCTATGCGTCGTCGTCGTCTTTGTCGTCTCTCTGTGTGCGTTGCTGTCGTGTGTGTGTGGTGTGTGGCGGTTGTGGCTTTGTGTGTGTGTCGTGTGTGTTGTGTCTGTGTGTGTGTGTTGTCGTGTGAGTCGATATCTGTGGAGAGTTTTTGGTGTGATGAGAGTAAGCAGAGTAGTGCAGAGATAAAAGGAGTCGAGAGCTAGAGAGGATCGTCCGATATCCAACGCGCATGGACTTTAGATAAAAATATTTGGACCTGACGGGTCGAGTGGGGGCGTGCGGTGGGGCGTGGGTTGGCGGGGGCGGGGGGGGGGGGTGATGGGTGCGGGGGGTCGGGGGCCGGGGGGTCGCGCGGGGGGGGGGGGGGGGGGGGGGGGGGGGTGGGGGGGGGGGGGGGGGGTGGGGGGGGAGGTGGGGGGGGGGGGGGGGCGGGGGGGCGGGGTCGGGGGGGGGGGGGGTCGTGCTGGTGGCGGGGGCTGGGGGGGGGGGGGGGTCTCGGGGGGGGGGGGCGGGGGGGGGGGCGGGGTGCGTGGGGGGGGGGGGGGGGGGGGGGGGGGGGGTGGGCGGCTCGGGGGGGGCGTGTCGGGGGGCCGCGGGGGTCGGGGGGGGGGGGCGGGGGGGCGGGGGGGGGGGGGGGGTGAAACAAACTAACCTCTCTGATGTGCTGTGTGCGTGGGTGTGTGTGTGTGTGTGTGTTTGTGTGTGTGTAGTGCGAGAGAGAGACGAGTAGGACGAGAGAGAGCAGCAGAGATGAGAGAAGAGATAGAGAAGAGAGAGAGAGTACAAGGCAACAGCTCTATAATCATCCACAGTATCGCAATCTGGCAATCCAATCAGTCCAAGTATCCATGCCTACGTATCGCATAAAACACTACACGCTCCCTCTTCACGTGCCTCGTCTCGCCCTGCTCCGCCTCACGCGCGCGCACCACCCACGCACACACGCAGTTACTATTCACGAGGCTCGCGCCGTGTCCGCTCACTCACACATTCATTCCTCACTACGCATCGACACACACAAACGTCGGCCTCTCCTCTCCGTGTGATTCCCGCAGGCAGGTTGGACCGCCGCCGCCCCTCACACACACACATATCCCCTCCATCCACGCCACACACCACCCACCACACAACACTCCTCATCTTCCACATCTCTCTCGCCGCTCCCTCTCGCCCTTCCTCTCTCCTCTCTCTGCCTCTCCCTCCTCGCTCTCGCCAGTGCCCTCCGCCCTCCTCTCTCCCTGTCCCGTCTCTCCTCCTCCCGCTCTCCTCCTCTCTCTCCTTCCGCTCCCCTATCCCCCTCCCTCCTCCCTCCTCCGCCTCCCCAACATCTGCGTCCCCCAGCCGTCCTAATTCCTACAACATAACCTGGCAAGTGGCGCACCTCAGACGAGCGATCCGACAGCTCAAATGCGTTTCTGCCGCTAACCTCACCCCGATCAACGATTCTCCTCCCACGAACTGGCAAACAACTCCTCTCTGCCACCTCGTCCTTCTCCTCATCTCTCTCCCACTAGGTTGCTGAACATACACACAAAGCTGCGAGTCCAAGTTCGTTCTTACACTTGTTGAAGCCCTCCCGCCAGCGAACGGCCATTCTCTCCTCTCCATCACCTTCCCCCCTCCGTCTTTGCCCCTTCCTTCACACATACACACACCACCACTCTCCCTCTCCGTCTCTCCCTCTTCCCCACTACTCCTCACACCATCCTCGACACACTCCTCACATCCTCTCCTCCCCCTGTTCTTCCTCCTCTCCTCCCTATATCCTCCCCTCCTCCTCTCTCCTCAGCTCCATCTCCCTCTCTCTCCCCCCCCCCCCCACCCCCCCCCACTTTCTCGCTCTTCCCTCTCGTCTCGTGTCCTCCCCTCTCCTCTCTCCCTCCTCCCCTCCGCCGCTCGTCCCTCCCTCTCCTCTTCTCTCTCTCCTCTCTCGCCCTCTCCTCCTCAGGGGGGCTCTCTCGGTCGGCTCGGGGGTCCTCCGGGGGGGGGGGTCCGTCCCTCTTCTCTCTCTCTCCCCCTCTCATCCCTCTCCTCTCCTCTCCTCTCTCTTCTCTCCCTTCTCTCTCCTCTCCTGTATGTTCGTTGTTCTTATAACATATACTTTCCTTCCGTCCTTCAACTCATTCATTTGTCCAGTCTTTGTCGCGTTGAAAAGCAAAACAGAACTGGAACAATGCATCTTGCTCAAATCACAGTCATGAATACAAAACATTGTGTGACTCTCTTTCTGACTCTCCTTTTTCTCTCCTCTTCTCCCTCACTTCTATGGACTCTCCTTCCTCCTCTCTCCTCTCTTCTCTCACTCTCTCTCTCTCCTCAGACACGTACACCCCACCCACACCCACAACCACAACACACACACACACACACCACACCTAACAACAACACAACACCTACATTGCGCGTGCGGTAACACACCACAACACACACACAAACACCCCACACACGCCACACACAACACGCACACCACACACACACACACACACAACCCACCACACCACACACACACACACAAACCACATACCTACACACACAACACACGTGTGCGCCACGCCACGCATGCACCCACGCACACAGCCGCCAGCGTGCGCGCGCGCGCGCGCGCACACAAACACACACACCAACACACACACACACACACACACACACACACCACTCTAATCTCTCTCTCCTCTCCACCACCTTTCATCCTCTCTGTAAAAGGCGTGAATAGATTGGGGTGGGGGGGGAATGGGCGGAGTGTGTGAGGGACCGGTTGAAGGGAAATAAGGGGGGGGAGGGGGGGGGGCTTGGAGAAAAAGGAAAGGGTGGAAGGGGTCGGGGGGCAAGCGGCGAAGTAGTTTGGTGGTATGTTTTTGTATGTTGTAAATGTTTGGGCGGAGGGGGGGGGGGGGGGGGGGGGGGGGGGGGACGGTGGGGGTGGGGGGGGGGGGTAGGGGGTGGGGGGGGGGGGGGGGTTTGGGGGGGGGGGGGGGGGGGGGGGGGGGGTGTGGGGGGGGGGGGGGGGGGGTGGTTGGGGGGTGGGGGGGGGGGGGGGGGGGGTGGGGGGGGTGGGGGGGGGGGTGGGGGGGGGGGGGGTGGGGGGGGGGGGGGGGGGGGGAGGGGGGCGATGGTGGATCTCTTTCTGCCAGCTCAGTGGTGTGTTGTGTGTGTGTGTTCTCCTGTGTGTTGCTTGATGGACAGAGGTTATAAGTAGAGAGCGTACCAGAGAGATAGAGGAGAAGCGATACAGATACTATATAGATATGAGAGAAGATTAAGGCAAAAACAGCTCGTAAGTATCCACCGCCATCGCTGGCAATCCATATCGACCCAATGCAACTATCACACACACACACCACAACACACCCACACACACACGCACATGGCACGCACTGCATACATACCCCCGCGTTCTCTCAAGCACGGCGCATGGGGCGCGCGCGCACACACACACACACACACCACATATTCATAGATTCTCTCTCTCTCTCTCTCTCGTCTCCTCTCTCTCCTCTCCTTCTCCCTCTCTCGCGTCTCTCAAGCTAAACAACATCACACTAGATGCACTCATGTTGCCCGGGCCTCGCCTTACACACACACACACACAACACACATCACACGCACCATCATATCCCATAAACACCAGTCAACTCGCACGGCAGGCAGTCACATACGGAAGGCACACAACCCTCTTGCATTTTCACCATCCCTTTTTCCATGTCCTCACTTACCAAATTGCAAACAAACTTACACACACGGACACACACCAGCGCCACTAGCGTGTGGCATCCGGTATAATACACTACGCCTCGGCGAGCTACTACACCACACACACACACACACACACACCTGCACGCGCATTCTCTCGCGCTCTCACCCTCTCTCTCCTCACTCTCTGCTTTGCCCGTCTCTATCTCCCCTCTTCCCTCTCTTCTTCTCCTCGTGCCCTCCTCTCTCTTCGGCTCAGTCCCTCTCTTCTCTCTACCTCATGATCCGGCAGACAAGATCCATGGGTGCGCCCTGGCAATAAGAGCCAATGAGGTTATCCGAGCTGGAACGGTCAGGGAGCGTCCTCATGCTCGTACCTCCCCGGCTGTCAATGCTCCGAGCGACTTTCCTCTGCTGCGCTTGGATCGCCCGCATGTCCTGCTGTTTCTTAACTGATTGGACAGATTGTCGGCTTCGATATGATGCCATGATAATCACAACCAATCTGGCACCTGATCAGACAGATCGTGAGTTTGACATGGTGTTCTGACCACCTTCTCACCTGTCACTTTGACATGGTGTTCTAACCACCTTCTCACCTGTCAGTTGACATGGCGTTCTAACCACCTTCTCACCTGTCAGTTTGACATGGTGTTCTAACCACCTTCTCACCTGTCAGTTTGACATGGTGTTCTAACCACCTTTCTCACCTGTCAGTTTGACATGGTGTTCTGACCACCTTCTCACCTGTAATGTGGCATGGTGTTCTAACCACCTTCTCACATGTCAGTGTGGCGTGATTATCACCCTTTTTTTTTTCAACCCGATCAGACACATCGTCGGTTTGGCATTGTTTATGGTGTTTAAAATCACTTTCTCAACTGGTCACATCGATCATCGGTTTTGAAAATGAGGTCATAGCGATTACACCCAGTATCTCACATTGTCACGAAGCGGATCATCCGCCTGGGCATTATGTCCCATGGTATTATGAAACACACTTCCTCACCGGATCAGACAGATCATCTGTTTCGCATTGTTGTCAAGGGGGTATAACCGCCTCCTCACACCCCGTTCACCCCACAAAATCATCATTGGTGTTGTATTACCATGGATCATTTTTTCTCGCTTTCACAACAGATCTTGTTATTTGGGAGTGTGGTCGTGAAAATCATAACCACTTTCCTCACCTGAACAGACGATGGGTGGGTTTTGTGTGGTGCGTCACGACGACCGAGTGATTATTAAACCTTTTTTCATCATGCCATTTGTCAATTCTGCGCTCAGTCCATTGTGATGAAACAACCATATCAGAGAAACAAACAAAGAAAAAGTCTGCAAGCTGCCCAGCTGACAATCAACGTACAACGACATGAAGCCATTTCACGAGGGCCTTCGGCACCACCCACTGACCCACCCACGGACTATTGGGTCATCTGTTAGCACCCTTCGGTATTCTGACCAGACCCACACTGCCGACAGATGAGGTCTGGCATTCTGTTTGGTCGCTGCTGAGCACATCAATGCTCCCTTGAACACAGACTCGTCAATATCGGAAGAAGCCCCATATCACGCGAGCTGCCAGTGAAGGAATCTCTGGCTGACCCATCCTCCCCAGTGCGGAGACCGCCAAGGCCTGAAGTAGACCACGCCCTGAAAAGCGCCAGGAGCAGATGGAATTCCAGCAGACATCTACAAGAATGGGAGACGAGGTACAACCCTCTCCAGTCCAGTCCGCTAAGGGAAAAGGGAGAAGAGCCCCAAGACTTCAAAGACGTCTCTAATCGTACACATCTACAAGAGGAAGGGCGATAAAGCGCCGCTGTGACAATCATCGTGGGATTTCCCTCTTGTGCATCGCAGGAAACATTCTTGCCAGGGGGTCATTTTCAACAGACTCATCACCCCCACATAGCAGACTCCATCGTCCCTGAAGCACAGTGCGGGTTACGCGCAGGCAATGGCACCAACTGATGCTTACTTAGTCACACAAACCATCCGTTTAGCGTTATGTCACTGTGATTATAACCACTTTCTCGCCTGATCATAAATGACCGTCCTTGACGTGGCATTATGCTAATCAGATAGATAGTTTACTGCATTGTGTCGAGGTAATTAATCACCTCTTTCTTAACTAATCACAACACGAAACGTCACCTTTGGCATTGTCAGGTAATTATCACCTCTTTCTTAACTACGATCACACACGAACTCATGGTGCCCTTCCCATTGTCGAGGTAATTATCACCTCTTTCTTAACTGATCACACACGTCATCCCTTTGGCATTGTGTCGAGGTAATTATCACCCCTTTCTTAACTATCACATACACGTCATCCCTTTGGCATTGTGTCGAGGTAAATTATCACCTCTTTCTTAACTTAACTAATCACACACGTTATCTTAAACTGGAGCCACACAGAGTCATTTGGCACTGTTTTTCACTGTAAACATGACGACAGGTTTCACCTGATCACACAGATAGTCAATTTCGCCTCCTGTCAAGGTAATCATAACCTAAGCCTCTATTATCAGTGTGTGTGTGTGTGATGTGTGTGTGTGTGTGTGTGTGTGTGTGGTAATGTGTGCGTGCATGCGTGCTGGTGTGCGTGCATGCGTGCCGTGTGTGCGTGTCGTGTGTTGTTGTGTGTGGATGTTGTGTGTGTGTGTGTGGGCAGCGCGTGTGCGCCGCGCGCGCATGAGTTGTGATGGCTGAGCGCGGGCCCATATATGTATGCGCCAATGTTATGCGTGTCTACCTTGTCCTGGGAAAAACGTCCTGAGAGCAGCATGGGACAGCACCTGCGCTGACTGTAATTCAGTGATCTGTCTGTCTGTCTGTCTGTTCTCTCTCCGTCTCTCCTCTCTCTCTCCTCTCTCTCTCTCTCTCTCCCCCCCTCCCCCCCCCCCCCTTAACAGAAGCAATATAGCTACCCGCCAAAGACACCAGTTGACTCACTTCTATCGAGCAGGTAGATGAGCATCGTGTGTTTAGGGGTAACGATAGATAAAGAATTGAAATGGCAATCTCATCTCAATAACGTATGCAAGGTAATCTCAAAACCTTTTTTCCTGTTATCTCAAGTAAAGCGCTACGTTCAACACGTAATGTAGTTAAACTTTTCTTCAATGCACACATAATGTCACGTATCAATTACCTTCAAACAGTGTGGAGACGAACTTTTAGTGACGTCCAGGCCCCCCTAATTCCCCCCCGTCATCAATTACCCCTCAACATTAACTTGGGAAAAAAAAGTAGGACGAACAAAAAAAGGCTGAATTCTCTCCATAGACGTTGCAGCAAAGCTACTCCATCCAGCTGTATCTCTAACAACAGACGAAAAACTAAAAGCGCTGAAACATACTTCCTCTGAATAGGCAACTGGAATTCAACAAGGGCATCATTTATGTTTACAATCTTGACAGATACTATGCCATGTTATATCAATGCCCTTTTTACAAGATCGAACAGCTTTTTCTGGCTCGACGAAATTCTTCTTCCCTACCCACGCATTGATCTATACAAAACAAGCCTACTTACTCTGGACCATATGTCTGGAACTCACTTCCACACCGAATCTACAAAAACATGAATACTTTAAAACTTTTCAAGGAACATTTGCATACAACATTTTATGTCTCAGTAATTTAATTATTCGATTACAATGATTAGCGCCCATTCGCAAAGTCTTCTGTGAACCATACTTTGAATAAATCGTCTAAACATAAAACCTACTCTTCGTTAAAATCGCTCATCCATTCCACTCCCACTCTGTCTACCATCCCTTTTCCCCTCTCCCCCTACCCTTTTCTCCTCCCCCTACCTCCATTCTCTCTCTTCCCCACCCTCCTCTGACCTCTCTCTTGTTTTTGTTTGTAAGTTCCTTCCTGTTTCACCATCCCCCATCTCATTAGTGCTTTTTATGAATAGTTTGCTTATCATTGTAGAATTAGATTACCATGTTGCTATGTTGAATTGTCAGTATGAATGATATGTGCTGAAAATAATGTATGCATGACAAGGACAGATTGTAGAGACTAGCCTTTGGCCTAAAATATCCTTATTGTATGGCACAGATCCAATCAAGATCAATCAATCACATCAATGTGATCTTCTCTGTCGCCCTCTCTTAAACCGTCGTCCTCTCGTCTCTCGCAATCAGACACAACGTCATCTATCTCAATATCTCTCTCCATCTCTCCCTCTCTCTCTCAAGAGAAAAAGACTCTCCCTCCCTACGGAAAAGAAAGAACACAAAAGGACCTCTCCTCTATCCGAGCTCTCTCTCATCAAACCAATCCAACATAGCGTCGTAAGGCAGAAGGCAACTGGGTGCGCCGCACCGAACTGTTTCGGGGGATTCCGGTTTTCTTTTCCAAAAGGACGAGAGAAAGGAGAATTCATTTTTACTGTGTTTACATTTCCTAAATTCGTTTTGTTTGTGGAGAGAGAGAGAGAG
>JADBJO010008163.1:35333-67833 GCA_016801955.1 Conus betulinus | reverse complement strand
ACAGTTGTGCAGCCATTTGCATTCCTTGCCCCTTTCCTTGCCATTCTATCTGCCCAATCATTTGCTTGGACACCACAATGAGAGAAGGGACCCAACAACAAAAAGTTACATCAGAACCTTTTTGCATTAGAAAATTAACAAGATGCCTTATTTCAATTATAATGTCAGCTCTTTCCTTTAGCTTAGTTGAAGTTAGCAACAGTAAAACAGATCTTGAATCAACACACACAAGAGAATTCGTAATATAATCATGGGAAGATTTGCAATATACCTTAAGGCCATGAGAATAGCTACCAGCTCTGCAGAGAAAATGGAATGGCCTTTTCCAACATGATAAGCTTGTTCTTTCTTTAAAGCCAGGAATAACAAATCCAGCACCAGCATTTCCATCATTAATCACTGAACCGTCCGTGTATATACCTCCAAATGGTTCGGATATAGAGCTTCAACATGCGATCGAAAAGAAAAAGAGCTACTTCTTAGAACATATTTAGCAGCAGCTAGGCCTGCGATAATCATCTAGAGAGGTATCAGACTCCTGCTTCTTATATATGTAGCTAGAGCTGGAGCATGAACAGGTATACCCAATGCTAATTATACGCCTTTGAGTCCACATATTGCAATTTCTTCAGTAAATAATTTGGAGCCGTAAAATATATTTCCTGTTTTTGCATTTGAGAGTTTTGACCTGACTAGGGCTATCGCGAGGTGAATCAAACATGAAGTGTGTGTGTGGTGTGTGTGTGTGTGAGGCAGAGAGAGAACACGAAACTTGTAAAAACGTTCTGTTTCGTCACTTCTAGGACTCCCAGTCGGCTTTGTGATTCGTGGGCGAAGTGGGAGTGGCAGCTGTCGCGGGCCCGCGCCAGACGTCACACAGCCGACTTCACTCAGGCTAATACTGCCGGCAGAGTACACGCTCAGCGAGGTGAACCGTCTTTCCGTAGGGGCGTACCGTCTTTTCGGGTCAAACATACGTTCCTTCTCATGAGGCTACTTGGAGGTAGCAGACAAGACAAACGTTCTAGCACTTGACCCCCCCCCCCCCCCCCTCCACCCCTCCCCCACCCCACCACACAAAAAAAAAAAAGTCCCAGCCAAAAGGCAGAAAGACAGACAGACGGACTGAGACAAAGAGAGCACACGACTCACCGTAAGCATATGCGTAGCTGGGATAAACAGACTGAACACCGACACACCCTGGGGTGTGCTTAGATGTAGGTGTAGGTGTCGCAGGCCTTTGGGTCTGGTGTGTGATCATAGCGGGACCCTTCCTCGGTAGGGTCTGTAGGCCCCGTAAGTATGGGGCCGGGGCGAAATCCCTGTATCCGTAGCGGTAGTCATCATAGCCGTAGGTTGAGCCGTATTTCCCGTGGGTCATAGCCATTGGGTCCGTGTCCATGGTATGCTATCGGTCTATCGTAATCGCGTAGCCTGCATGAAAATCGGTCACGTGTAAAAGAAGCTCCATAGCCATAGCCCACTGTAGTCTAGAAGGAGCAGGAAAAGCCAAGAGTAAAAAAAAACAACAAAAAACCAGCAAATGATATATCATGCAATGCTTTCGATAGAATTAATCATTATATCTAACATACATAAAAGTACAACAATGGGCAAAGGGCAAGATGCTTGAATATTCATTTGAAAAGCGAACTTTTTCGTCCTCTCGGACGATTAATATTCGATGCGTGCATAGGTGAGCGAGTACCGATTCATCATGGCAACCTCCTGCAAAAGACACGAGAGTTTGGAAAAAAAAAATAAATGAACTTACTATGGACAGCAAGAGCGGATGCGTCTCTTTCATCTGAATGTGTGATACGATACATGTATTATGTTTAAATGAAATCGATCTGAATCTATTTGCTTTGGTATTATCTTAAATAAATGTCAGCGAACCTCCGAGAGAAAAGTGGACAAATGAGTCACAAGGTATTATCGTTTCCTTAATTAATCCCCGTCTTAGCAGCTGTTCTTTAGGCCTGTGGTACTGAGACGTTTGGTCCAGTTGATGAGAAAAATTGTCGTTAGTACCTTCTTTCTTTATGGTTTAAAGTCTTGCACTATTTCCTTTATCGTGCCACAGATCCCAGTAACGTTTCTGCTGTCCTGGCTCGCAGGTTAATGTTTTGTTTCTCAGTTGATTCTTCTGCAAAACCCCTCTTCCCTGCTGAACTGACTTGGGCTCCGAGCTTCTGCAGCTCTTCAGTTTCGGGGGAGGTCTGCAGTTTCCTTGTCCCTGTAGAAATGGTTCCTTGTAAGCGGATTATACAAGGCTGACTTGAACTCAGCGGTAATGATAGTGGCCTCTTTTTCCGGCGTGTGCTGACAGTGGCAGTGTTTATCATCTGCCTCTAAGCTCCAAAGGTTTCCAGCCTAGCCTTCCATTAGTTTCCATCTCAGCAGTGGCCTGCAGTCCTCATGTTAACAGCTGATATCAACGGTGATTTACACAGGCCTGTGGTCGCTAACTGCCGGCTGATTCAAAACTCTTCTTTTTGTAGCTGTTGGTAACGAAGGTCGGGTGTTTGCTGTTGACGCCAACCATCTGCACGAGAAGGTGACACTATGTCTTTTGGGTCATTCAGTTCGTGGACCTGTTTCTCAGTCTCCTAGTCCTTCCCTCCCAGGCCATTTTCAGTGCATTCCCGCTTTGGGAGAGATTGTAGAAACAGCCACCATCCAGGCTTTCACGCTGTGGAATCTCTACAGTGCAAAAAGAATTCGTGAACCTGGTGGTGATGAGGTGGGCATTACAAATAGTTAATTCTGGTCTGTTTCTCCTTTTTCGGTGATCTCCGCTTTAGTGATATGCACCAGGCAATCGGTGTTTCTGATTGGCCGGGATGTCACGTCTCCGCATGAGAACACTGTCTTTTTTTGCATCTCTCCTCCTCTGTGCACACGGTACTTCTTGTCGCCTCTCGCTGTAAAGTGGAGGTTCCCTGCAATGTGCGTCTCTGGATCTTTTCTTTCTGTGTTGGTATCCTCTTTGCAGATTTCTGGAAGACATAGATTCTTCCGAAAAAAAACTCCACTGCATTCAATTGCCGCTCCTCAGTGTATTGTCTCTCACCCCTATACCCTCACCACCATTTTTGTTTCAGGTAACCAGTGGGTTTTACCCCAGGACTGGGCTCTACAATGTGCCGGACACGTGAACCACCAGTACCACGCGATAAAAAAAAAAAAAAATTCTAAGGCACCTACCCCCCAACACACACTGGCAGGTGTCTGCCGGGAAGATCACCAGTATCGCCTGCCATGTGAGCGTGGTCGGTCGTGTTTTGCCGCCATTGATTAATGTCTGGTTACTTTCCCGCAGCTAGGGCGTGGTTGTTCTAAGTCTGTCCTCGGCTCTCCACAGACCCAGTGTTTTCTCGTGGTGTTGTTGTCCAGCACACACCTGGCTCTCAAAAGTTTCACATCAAACTTTTCCTCCTCCCTGATCGATTGTCCACTAGGGCAGGTGAGCTCCGATCAGTCCACCGTTCCGTTTCACCAAAAAACACCCACGGCCGGCTGATGATCTCGTCCAGTTAGCGGGCGTCAGTCCCTGGCCAACGAGCCATTGGGGCCTGCAGCCATATTTCCTCTTAGGCCTTTGCAGCTTCGCTTAGACATTGTGGTATCCAGTGACCACGTGTCATCAGGGGAGTGTACTGTGCAGGACTTGTTGATAGGCTGCATATCAGGGAGACTAATATCGTGAGGTCTGTTTTTCGGAGAACTCCAAACAGCGGTGCTGACGAGCGGTGTGATCTTGAAAGAAGAGGAATGACAATCACACACTACCCAGCCCCGACATACTGGTCGTTTTTTGCACATCCATTCGACAGACGATTTATTGAAGGATTGATTGATCAGCTACATGAGTATGTGAATGCATAGGTCTCTTTCTTTGCTTTTTTTTTTTTATTTTTTCTGCATGGTTTTTTCTGTCAGTTCTTTTCTTTTCCTTTCTGTCCCTTTTTTCTTTCTTTCTTTCTTTGCTCCTCTTACTTTCTATTTCTCCCGAGCAACTCTTACCTTCATTTCCTTTCTTTTTTCATATTTTTTTTTTCTTTCATATAGACTTTTCTTTCTTTTCTTTGTTTGTTAATTAGCAATCAATACTTACGGCGGTAGAATCCATGTCCCTCGGCCAGGAAAGATCTCCCTTTACCATGACACAGCAAGACAGAGATTGTCACACACACACACACACACACACACACACACACACACACACACACACACATTATTACTATTATATATTGTTATCATCATTGTTATCATTGTTATTATTATTCTCCATTATTATTAGTATTAGTATTATCAAGAAGGCCAGCATTCAGGTGTAACTAAAAGACCATACTAGAAGTAACACGTACGCACACGCAAGCGCACACACGCATACTACATACACACGCAACGCACACATACATACGCGCACATGCACGTTACACAAGCGAGCACGCACACAGGCACGCACTCACAGTGGCACAGGCGCGCGCGCCGCACACACACACACACACACACACGCACGCACGCACACACGCACGCACGCACGCACGCACGCGCGCGCACGCGCGCGCACACACACACAACCCACACGCACACACACACGCACGCAACACACACACACACACTAACCACGTAACACGCACACGCACGCAACCTAGCACGCACGCGCACGCACGCACCACGCTCACACACACACCACACCCACACGCACACCACACACACACACACACACACGGACACAATACACACGCGCAAGGCGCACGCGAGCGCGCACACACGTGCAACGAGCATATACACCACGCACTTAACAGCAAGTCCCGAGAGCACACACAGAGGGACCAAGACAGATGTGTGGGCGGGGATTAGAGGGGGGAGGGGAGAGGGGGAGGGGGAGACATACAGAAGGAAACGAACAGAAAGTGAGGAACGAAGAAAAAGTAAGACAAGAAGCAGAAAGGAAACGAGATGAAAAAGAAAGGAAAGGAAAGAGATTTGAAACACACACACACACAAAAACAACACCCACACACACACAACAACACAACACACACACAAACCACATACAGAGAGAGAGACGAGGCGAGAGAGAGAGATGGAGATGAGAGAGAGAGGAGATAGAAGCTTTAAGCAATAGTGAAAGGACAGCGAGTGGCCTTCAACCTACCATTCATCACTGCTGATAGGTGCAAACGAAAATAGTGATCGTCACAAGGGGCGCAGCCATCTTCCTTTCTGGGAGCTGGAAAATAATAACGGGCAAATTGTGTAAGTACACTAAAACATTGTCCAGAAGGAAATACTTGCTAAAGTTCTAATAACGATGATAATAATAATAACATTAATGATAACAACAATAATAATAATATAATAATGAATAATAATAAGTAATAGTAGTAGTATTAGTAGTAGTAGTTAATGACACAAAACCTTAAGTAGGGTAAGGTAATGTCTTATAGCCCAGCCGACCGCAAAGGGCACATCAGCTTGTCACCACGTTTAAAATCAAACCCACAAGTTACAAAACCTCAAAGTGACTACTCTCTAGAAGCGTACTTCGAAGTAAATCTTAAAGTTAAGCCTCAGACATCTTGATCAAACGTCTGCAATTATTTTTCTTTTACAGCCAGAATTGACGAGTTGCTTTTAAGAATTACATATTGCACACCCCTTGGCAGCTTTTTAAATGCAAAGAGTGCAATGACCATACCAGTGCTGGGGAAAATGGCAACTAAACAACAACCATCCTGTTTCATTTTCACGGTGATGTTTCAGGAAGCGAAACTTTTTCTTAAATGTTCGAGCATAAGAGAATGCACGCAACGGAAAAAGCGAAAACTGGGGTTTGACCAACACAGGTGAAGTTGTCCCCGAATGTAGTAGCTGTCTTACGGTTTTTTTTTTTTTTTTTTTTCTTTTTTTTTTTTTTGTAATAAACTCCCATTGTTAAAGAGCAGGGAGTACTTTAACAATAAACTACCGAGATAACATGGCCCTGGTAAACGAATCAAACCAGCGGATGTTTGGAAATCTGTCTGTCTGTGTGTCCCTGTCTGTGGTCCAAATGTGTTTGTGGTCCACCCACCTCGCTCCCAGACAACACGTCTGGGCCTATCTTACTGAAAACTTGTTGGGTATGTTCATATGGGTCACGGATCATGCTCGATGTTTCATTTTAAATAAATTACCAGAATAGAAAGAAAACCGTTACTAACGGCTATAACGGCCCCTGAACACGGGCGGTTTTCTTCTTTATGGAGCATATCTCCGTGACGAAATACATCATGACGCAATGCTTGAACTGTGACGTCCATCAAATACGGCATGGTACTTATGACGGCATGTTGATTGTGACGCTTTTCAGGGAAGACAAACTGGGAGTACGTTTATGATTATGCTTTTGCATCTGTTAAGTTAGCCTACAAATCATTTCCCTCTACCTACATTTCATTCAGTCGGGGGCCAGCGTTTTGAGCGCCACAGGTCAACCGTATTTGTAATCAGTCCCCGGGCCAGCCAAAAAAAGCCGCTCACTGTCACCCTCTATCCCTTGCCACCCTAGCCCATCCCTACAATATCCCTAGAATTAGCCATCTGGTATACACCGCTTGAGGCCTTCCTGCCCTGACAGCACCGTTTTTAGAAGAATCCCGGTTCCACCACCCGCCCCATCCAAGCGTGGGTTACATGTCATTCTTTATCAAGGAATAATAGTAATTATAATAATGATGATAACAACACCAACAACACGCTATGCGAGGACGACAACGATCAACATGCTGGGGAAAACACACCGAAAGGATAATCATTAAGGCGAAAAAGATGGGAAAATAAGGTGCGATCAAGATCTGTGCTAGTTTGGCTTGGTCCAGTTCGCCACCTGGCGGCGTTTCTTCGTAATAAGGTTACCGATTTTCCAGGAAAAAAATCCAGCCGCCCCCCGGGGCGCAGTTCTTGCTCCACGTCCAACCGTTTGTAGAATCCGCACCACCACCTCACCTACAGCCGCCGACCCATCCAAGCGTTTCCGTATGTGGTCTCCTGTAGAATAATAGTACGCGTAACCCACCCCCCACCCCCCCCTCCCCCATCCCCTCCGACCTCTCCTCTCACCTAACCCAAACTCCTGTGTGTGTGTGTTGTGTTTGTGTGTGTGGCTGTGTGTGTTTGGTGTGTCCTTTTTTGTTATCACCTCTCCCCTCTCACTCTCCTACTCGTCCTCCTCTCTTACAAATTTTTGTATTAAACCTGTTGTCTGAAACTGTGTTAACAGGTCCCATTCTCTCAACTCAATGACGGTCCCAGGAGTATCTTTTTTCTTTCCACTGGTCCTTATGTTTCATTTACTGTTCTTTGCATGTAATACAAAAAAGAACTTCCGAATCTGTTGATAAGAACACCGACTACGCCCTGTGTAGTTTGACCACGCAAAGCGCTTTTGAACCTGTTAAGCATGTTTTAAAATTTTTATAATTTATACCTGTAGGATAAGAAAAATAGAAAGTACTGTTATATCGTATTCTATCTATACATGTATATATTTCCAATAAGATATTTATTTAACCCTCTAACCAAAGCTGATATAATTCCCCTAATAAAATTTCAGCTCGTTTATTCAAGTGAATAACGTTCCTTTCAGACGAAGTTAATTTTTTAAAGCTGACCTTTAGGCTTCGACTCTCTTTTCTCTCTCATGAGCTTCGTGTGCGTGCAGCGCACCCTTTCCTTTTTGTTTGTGTGGGTGTTGTGGTGCTGTGTGTGTGTCACCCTGTCCACTGTCTACAGTTCACGAAGCGCGCGCGCGCGCGCGTGTCGTGGTGAAGTTGTAGTTTTATAGACAGGATCTATAGATCGAAGATATCTGTCTTTCTATATTTATCCAAAAGTAAAGAACAAGGTCAACAAGCTGATGTGGCTATAATAAAAGTTTTCGGAGTTATTTATTCGCCTCGTCAGCTATAGACTCCTCCTCCGTCGGTGCCAGCAGGTAAGGTAGGCCTAGTAGTGGGAAGAGACGCAAAGACTTCAGTAATGACGTAATAAAAACAATGACGCACTAGAATGATGCACACAATGACAGAACCGTCACAGTTTAGTAATTCGATGAATGTGTGTGTGTGTGTGTGTGTGTGTGTGTGTGAAGGCATTCAGAAAACGTGATGAAAATAAAATTGATAGGGAATAATGGGGTGTGTGATGTGCCGTCTTCAATCTAAAATGTCTGTTCATGTTATGTGACCTTTAGAAAAAAAAAAAAAGAACGTAGCAACAATGGAAATTAAACCACGTAAACATCAAAACAAAGATACATCTGCATCTCATTACTAGGAAGTAAAAAAATCGAACTCTGAGAATCTGAGTTAATGCTAATCCAAAGTCACATATTGGTGAGAAATCATTTTAAAATTTTCATCCAGGGGAAGATTCAGATAAAGCACACAAAACTTTTTTCAGCTGTTTACAATCTTAGAAATAATATACAATGTTTCAATATTTTTTCCACAACAAATGCATTTTTATGTCATTAGTAAATTTTCATTTAAATTAAAAGTATTAAGTCTGTAAATCAAAGAGGTCACTGACCTTAAATGATACAAGCCATGTAAAATATATACTGCAAATATTTAAGACGGAGAGAACCAAGTGTAGGTAAGTTTAAAAAGCAGTTCCCTTCAGATTTCTGAAAGGACTTAAAGTAAGTGCAAAAAATCATCTGCTTTAAAAGATAAAACAAACAAACAAAAAAGGAATAATATTGGAGTTGTTATGAAGACACTGCAGAAAAGAAGCGTAGATGAATTGCGGGTTAGCCTATACGAAAAAACAAAATTTAAACCTGTTGTGGTTCAGAACGCAAGTGTGTCCTTTAAAAAATATATGCACACTGTAAGTGGGAACGGTTTTTGATGTTTGTTCACATTCAGTGTGGAAGTTGAAGCTATTTGGAACGAGGGTTTGATATCATTTCTGTGTTTATGAAAGTCCCACATCAATCCGTCAGTCGCTGAACACCGTTCAGGCGGGTTGGGGCAGTGTTAAGTATTTGAAAAAATCGGCATTTTCTTCTAAAAAAGCAATATTTTACTCCTTATGATGATTTTTTTTTTTACCCATGTTTGTTACTAACCCACCATTCATACGACATGCATTTTACTCATCCGCCTTTCGTTTTTTACACACAGGTTTTAGTCCACAGGCATTTATGAAAACTCCTTACTATCCCCTATTTACTGGACGCTCATATTTGTTTTGTATGACACACTTTTCATGACAGTAGAGGAAATAACCGATTTCGGAGTTTTTCCTGTTTATATTGAGGTGTTTCTCATCAGCAGTTCACTAGGATCCAGCAGCAAGCCTGGTAAGCTCTTTCACAGAGCGAAACAATACGTGTGTTTGATGGTACTGCTGGCCCCTAACTTTGGAGGAACAAGGTGTAGCTCACACGGAGCACTCACATTGAAGAAGACACACACCACACACACCACACACACACACATCAGCACACACACACGCACACACACACACACACCTTGATGGGTGGAGTGGAAAATGGACGTGAAGCACAGGCGAAGACAGGTAAGGTAAGGTAAGGTTGCTTATAGCCCAGACCGACCGCAACGGGCCACATCAGGGCTGTCACCACGTTAAAACAACTTCACAAACTAATCAAAACAAAACACAAAAACAAAACAAAACAACACATTTCACACATCCACCACATCTCTTTAAAAACACATCTTCCAAAAAAGGCTAAGACAGGCAAAGGAACCAAGGGACTGCTGGCAGTGAAAGAAACGCGAAAGGAAACGGAAGCAGAGTTTCCCTCCCCCACATTATTCTTTCCGAGCGATCCGATAAATGGGACCGGGCTGATTCCAGCCTAGCACTGAGACGACAAACGCGGACAGCACGTGGCTGCAGACGGTTATCAAGCCCCGCGAGGCTGAAACTGCAGAGATATGGGCTTTTCTCGGGCTGCTGCTGAGAAAACTGCGGATGATGACCAAGATAGTTTCGCGACACGACACTGTCAATTCCATGGTTATCAGTCACTTGAATAGACCTAAAGAGGCCACTGCATTTACTTAATACAGAGGCCAGTTGACATAAGACGACGAGGAGGAGAGATGAAGAGTGAAGGGCGGAAAGGGCTGGTATCAGTTGAAAAAACATTTATCTCTCTTTTTCCATGTGTAAAACGTCCCCCTGCATTCATTCTTGGCATGACGTTACAAGTAGTGTATAGGCATTACAAGACATCACACCTGGACTATGAGAGACAAAGTACACGACCAAACATTTTTCTCTCTCCCGACACTCCGAGAAGTAGAGTCATCGTGGGCCACCACACTGAATGAAACTTAAAACGCGTAGATAAAGCATGCTCCCAATTCGTAGCGCTAAATTTACCAGTAAGTGTTTTTGCTGACACAAACAAGACAGAAAATCAAAAAACAAAATTAAACCGACTGGCAAGATCAACTCAGAGCGTCCTACTTGTTTAGTTAGCTTACTACTGCTGTGGGGGGGGGCGGAATCCCTCCCTTCCCCCTCCTCGAACATGCTGCTACTAGTCCCACTAGTTTACTACTACCACACCCTTAATACTGCTGTTGCTGTTGCACGCCACTATTGCTGCCACTATTTTCTGCATCTGGTTGCTTATACCACCAACACTATACAACAGCCCCAACACTCCGGCCCTCTTTCCGCAGAGGACTTAACAAATAATGCTAACGTGTCAATATTAGGTCCTCATCAATTTAAGAAGTATATGGTACTGAAAATCAGTTGTTACCCACCTATTTAGCATTATTCTGAATACTTATATGAATACTCGCGCGCATACCTCGGTTAGAGACCAAGCTCTAAGCGCTTTACAATCCAACACTCGTTTTACACAACGGGCTGCCTACCCTGGGTAGTGCCGACTGATGTGAGTTTTGCCAGCTGGCGTTCATCATTCAGTCGTTTCCCGGTCCAATCCAGTCAATAATCGTTCAATATCATTCACCTCAATTTCCTTACTTCCTTTTCTTCTTTCAATTTCTTTACGTTCAAATGCATGCTATGTGTAACGTGTCACTGGCCATCCATCCATACCTAATCGGCCAAACTGGCCTTCTCTTCCGAAAGTTGGTGATGGGATTTTACGGCGTGTGTACGCAAGAGGTGTTTATGCGTGCGTTCCACAACTACGTGACCACTCGGAACCTCGGTTTATAGTTTCATTCGAGCGGGACTGTATGGGAAATGGGGTCAGAACCCCAATGTTAACCTTCGATTGGAAAAAATCCCCCTGTACCCGAAACGGCCCGGCGGAGAGATTCGAACCTGCAACCTCAGAATCACCAAGATTACGAGTCCACGCGCTCCAAATAAAAAACCGAGCTCTAACCACTGAGCTATTCCAGCCCCCGTGGAAATTGCGATCAGTCGCTTTTTATCGATTTTTTTTTTAATTGTTTGAATCGTATATCAGAAAATATTTTCAAATCACACTGAACAAACAACACAACTCTGCGTATAAACAGTTTATACGCGTTTTAAAAATTTAAGTGATTTAAGAAAGAGAAAAAACTAACAAAAATATAGTCACCTTCTTGTCTTCCGGCAGAAGACTTTTCTTCACTGAAGTCAACCTCACCTTCATTTTATATACGCGTTTGGCTGGAGAGCTGTGTGCATTATATTTGCCATTCGTTCATATTTAGTAGTTATTAAGCTAAGCCACGCCAACATTATCAATGACTTGGAATTAATGAGAAACCAAGCATTGCAGGTGACTGGAATTGATTTGGAAAGTCAGTATCCAAGGCATTTGCGATCGCTTTCCTTATGGGGGTATTTGGTTTTTACTCAATTTGCATAACACTGTTATTAACTGCTGAGTTACACTTTTTTTTTAAACGAAGTTAAAGACACTTGCGATCGATCGTGTACCACAACCCACCACTCACACACACACACACCACATGCCCTGTCCTCACCGTCCTCCCCTACGCCGCGCCCGCGCTTTGCGCGCACGACGCATCTTTTTCACGCACACACCCCAACACACACACACACACCAACCCACACCCACCCAAGCACTCTCTTTCACACCACAATCACCCACACACACACACACACACACACACACACACCACCCCACACACACACACCACCCACACACACACGCACGCAACCCACACACAACAACACACACACATGCGCGTGCGCCCGCACGCACAGCCCCCCCCCCCCCCCCCCGCCCCCCCCCCCCCCCACACACACACACCACAAAGCGGCCATTTTTCCTCAGAAAAGTTAGGCATTGAAAATACTTTGTGCAAAGGCAGTTTTATTACTAGTTGCAAAGTGAGGCGACTGCAGGCAGAGAGCTAAACAATTTGAAAAAATCATTCGTGAGCTCCGCCGAATAGCTTATAGACAAACGAATCACAAGATAAAACACGACGCGTTTTTGACCTCTAGAGTCTTCTTCTAGCAAGATACACAACACCAACACTCAGGACAACGACAAATAAGCAGGCAAATCACTCGACTTATTTTCGTCCCATGTGTCGGCGCAAAATGGGCGTTGAATCCGTGTTGATCGCCACACTGCGCCGAATTGGATGAAGATAAGTGATTGCTTGCTCATTTTTCATTGTCCTGAGTGTGGTGTGTATCTTGCTGAAGAAAGACACTTTAAAGGTCGAAAACGTTGGTCGTGTTTTCTCTGTGATTTGTTTGTCTACGTTCTTCGTCGGCGCCGCCTTATTAACATTTTCAAACATGTTTTAATTACTTTTTCTTGTAACGCCAGAAGCAGCTTAATTTATCGTCAGGACAGCTGTAAGGACGACTACTGAGCAGAACGATAAAGCTGGGAAGTTATCTGAAAAGAAATGATAGGTCTACTCCAAGTCAGATTCGGTGGTGAACATGACCACGTGCGAAAGTGCAAGCGGTTGAATTTTGCGCGGGGGGGGGGGGGTGGGGGGGCACACCAACCGTAGTGTAGTTCTGATTGCTGCAGATTCTAATAACATTTAACGATGACACACGGAATGCAGTTTTCGAAATCTGATGACTGTAAGCCATCTGAGCTAACCGTCCCAATGGAATTTTTAAAAAAAGTTTTGTCAATCTTGTGAGTAGAAACGTCATGATCAATGACGTAAAAAGTAGCGACTTATCCATTCAGCGAAGCAGAGATCAATTCACACGCTTGTTATCAGCGGGCGGTCAATACAACTGCCTGTAACAGATCATTTACAACTCACAAATAATGATGGTCTCAATGCAGTGATGTTCACAACCAGTTGACTGAAGGGGCTGACTGAAACGATTTTTTTTTTTTTTTTAAAAAAGGGTCAAACAGCTGGGGAGCGACCAACCCGTTCAAAGGCCTAGAAAAATGAATGGCAAGTTTCAAAGTTGAGCAATATGTTGGACAAGTTGCACCGACTCAAAGTTCGACATTTTATTAGGAAATGCTTTAAAACCTTTCGTGGCGCCGCCGCCAATGGTAAGCAATGGATTCATAGATATCAGGCGACTAACCTCCCCGTCCCAGGTTTTGATGAGTCACGAAGATCGGATCAGTTCCTTTTCCGTTTATCTTCAGTTGTTTGATTGATTTTTTTTTTTTTTAATCTTTTCTCTTCACCTTAAAAAAAAAGAAAAAAAAAAAAGAAAGAAAAGACGGCAGAGAGAAATAGAGTCCGGTGCAGAGTTCCGTAACATTTTTTCGTAAACATTTTTTTCCCCCTTGCCCACGAAGTAGGATGGTCAGAGGATAGCGGAGACTGGCTGACTGTCATTAACCAATCGCACAGTCGGTAATATACTACTATCTTCAACGGAGCTACGCGGAAACCGGGGGGGGGGGGGGGGAGCAACGAAACGAATTGAATGAATGAAATGAACGAGCGAACGACGAACGAACAAACGAACGAATGCAGACTGAATGCGGTCGCTCCAATCGGCTAGTCTGCAATTCAATCTACGACATTACCCTTGGACAACACTACTGAACGAAAAAAAAAAGCTCAGTCTCAAACCAGTTTACACAGCTGCTGCTGCAGTAACTGGTTTTTGCTTGCTGCTGCGGTGGTGGTGACTGCTGATATGATCTTGCTATATTTCTCCTATCGTTCGTCGGGGACCTAAGAGTAGGCCTACTCGTACTCGGAGGCTAAAATGTGCCATTGTTCTTATTCATCAAAGCAAAATGGCAAATAGCGCTCTCTCTGTCACCCTATGAAGCATAGAATGAGTATTATTCAACGGATAATTCTACTCCTGAATGCGTCTCAAGAACTAATAAGAAATATTTCAAACAAATATTTTTTCAGATGTAGTTACCTTCCCCCGTTCCGGCAGAAGCTTCGAACTGTGGGACTATTAAAACGAGTCAAACTGATTCTATACTGGCCGTCGGTATTCTTTCATTCGTTTAAGCTTATTAGCTGAAGGCACAAACATTACAGAACTTAATTAGATATACTGTGAAAAGACCCATACTGAATTTATTTAAGTCTTTTCTCAAGTTGGTTTTCCGTAACGGTTCACGTTCACACATTATATACAACTAGAGAGAGAGAGAGGTAGGGGGGGGGGGGGGGGGGGGGGGGGGGGGGGGTGGGGGGGGGGGTAGGAGGGGGGGGGGGGGGGGGGGGGGGGGGGGAGGGGGGGGGGGTGTGGGGGGGGGGGGGGGGAGAAGGAAGAGAGAGAGAGAGAAGAGAGAGAGAAGAGAGAGACAACAGAAGAGAGAGAGAGAGAGTTATTTTACGTATGGACAAACAGTTCAACAAAACGTAAAAAGGAAAAACCCCCGTACTCTCTTTTTCTGCCACTTGTTTTACCCTATTCATTTCATTTATCTAATCTATTTTATTTACTATTTTTATTTTTTTATATATCTATTTCATTTATCTATGTACTTTATTTAATCTTCCATATTCATTTTTCATTTTCCTTCGTCCCCCCCCCCCCCCCCCCCCCCCCCCCCCCCCCCCCTCACCCCCTGCCCGCCCATCCTCTCCTTTCCCCGCACCCGAGCACACCAACATACACACACACACCCCCCCCCCCCCCCCCGCCCCCCCCCCCCCCCCCCAACGCCCCCCCCCCCCCTTCGCCCTCCTTTCCCGACAGCACAAACACGCACGCACAGCGCACACACACATACACACAAACAAAACGCGCACACACACAAACGCGCGCGCCAACACACACACACACACCAACACACACCTACACACACAACACACACCCACACACGCGCGGCGCGCACGCACGCACGCACGCGCACGCATACACTATGGTGTCGATTATGTGGGTGGGGGGGGGGGTTTTAAAAAGGGTAGCTGACGACGCTCTCTCTCTCTCTCTCTTCTCTCTCTCTCTCTCTCTCTCTCTGAAAACAAGGTGAGATATGTATCTGCATATCTAATGACTCGTGTGGTGTGTGTGTGTGTGTGTGTGTGTGTGTGTGTGTGTGTGTGTTGTGAGGGCAAAATGTGAGTAGGGCCTGAGAGGGTATGAGCTTATCTATTTTACCTCCAATAAAACATTCAATTTGTACTCTGTCTCCGTCTCTTTGTCTCTCTGTCTGTCTGTCTGTCTCTCCCTCTTTACCCTGAAAACCATGAGATATCTATCTGCATATCTAATCTAATGACACATTTCGGTTGCTCTTAACACTTCTCTATTATTTCAACTGAATGATACACAGCAATATTTTATATTATGAAAATATGCAGTGCGTGTGACGATGGGTACAGGCACGCGCAGGACACTCCATTAAGATATCAAGGGACATAAACTGCTCCTGAACAGAGGTAAATCAGACTACAGGATGCAACTCATAACAGCCTTAAAGTAGCATCCCCATGGGTGTACCAGCCCGTATTTCATGACTGCAGAGCCCCCACCGGCGAAAAACACCACCCTCCAGCTGTCGAGCACACCCCACAGACCCAACCACCCCTGCCCACGGACAGATGAAGACAGTGCCACTCCAGACACAGCCAAGCTTTCGCCATACGGTCTACATACATATACATTGAATGTGTGGGTGAGGGTGTATGTGTGTGGTGCATATGTGTGTGCGTGCGTGTGTGTGTGGTGTGTGTGTGTGTGTGTGTGTGTGTGTGTGTGTGTGTGTGTGTGTGTGTGTGTGTGTGTGTGTGTAAGGCCACCGCATGCTTGGGGAAAACGTCCTTTTTTTTTAAAACAGTGTGAGGTCATCACCTCAATATGAATAGCTGCAGTTTCAGTTTCAGTTTCATTAAGGAGATTTCACTGCGTGCGGATTAGTCCATATACGCTACACCACATCCGCCAAGTTTCAGGACTACACTGCAAATGGTTTCAAGCTGATAGATAAATGAATTAAGGACTAAGAGAATTCAATAAGAGGGTGTCGTGGCTACGACTTAGTCGATATATCTGACATACGCGTTAGGCTAACGAAGGTAAAACCCTTGGTACCTACTTAACATTGGCTGTTTCATTGTATGAGTGTATGGTGAGTACACGTGTATGTGTGTGTGTGTGTGTGTACTTGTTTGTGTATGGGTGTATGGGCACGGGGGCCCGTGTGTGTGTGTGTGTGTGTGTGTGTGTGTGTGTGTGTGTGCGCGCCAGTGTGTGCGGTGCGCGAGTGCATGTCCGTGTGTGTGTAAGCGTGAGCATGTGTGTGTGTGTGTGTGTGTGTGTGTGTGTGTGTGTGTGTGTGTGTGTGTGTGTGTGACGAATAGGCTTTTGTCCAGGGGTAATATTCAGGTGAGGAGATCCTTCCTGTTCGTTTGTAGTTCCCATCCTACGACAGAAACACCAGCAATGTTTTGGGTCCTGTTTTCGTTATTCTGTTTTCCAGTACAGCCCTTTCCTCCATCTTCCCCTCTATATAATCTGTTTTCATCATCCTCCCTCCTCCTGTAAACTACCCCACGGGTTTTAGCGAGGTCTCGGAGTGTCAGGTCTGACACGCGTGCTTCGTTTTTTTTTCCGGAGACTCTCGTGTCTACTCACCCTAGAGTCGAAGCTGACGTTTGTCTCGCGGTGCCGTCCTTTGGCACTTTGCGAAAGTCCAGCCTGGGGGGGGGGGGGGGGGGGGACATTCATCCACCCCCTCCTCCAGTCATTGTTTTCTCCTCCCTCTGTTTTCGTCCTTCGTTTGATACATAAATATTTGTGTGCATGTTTGCGGGTGAGTGTTCATTATGACATAATCCATTTTACGTGTAAAAGAGCAAAAATGCCTACGGGTGATGATTTGAAATATTTTGGTTTTTTTTTTTTATTTAAAGAAAATTCTACCTGTGGTTTCTCAATCACCTGTTGATTCAACGCATAATTCAGTCTTTCTAAAATGTTCCTACCTGTGTCAGTTTTGGATTGAAATAGATGTATAAATATTAAGGAAGGTTATCTCATGACAAATTTGTTGGGCTTTCATTAACATTCAGTTTTTTGTTAATTGAGATTAGGGCTTGTATCATGCGCGGCATGACTTGACCATTACAAGCCCTCTTATCTTTACCTCTATTTTATTTTATTTTTCGATGGACGTTTACTCCTTCTTTATTCGACGGACCTCATCTTTCCTGCTTTTCATTCTTCTATCTGCTGCTGCTTTCCTCCCTCTTATCTCCCTCTTACTCTTCTTTCTTTGGCCGGCCTCGACCAACTGACCACAACCCTCTGACACTGACCAAACTGAAATCATGTCCCCAAGCATGGTACTGACCCCAGCCTTAGGGCTTGCTGGTTATTCTCTGTCGGTTCGCGGTCTGGCTGTATCCTCGGAACTTCCGGGCCTACCTCCTCCTTGGCCGTGGTGCTGGGGGAGAGGTGCTGAGACGACGGCGGGAGGGGCGTGGTGTACTTCCACTGCCAGCTGGGATCAAGTCCCGACTTCCATCAAGACCTTATTGGACTTGGCTGACACAAGATGAGTGTGTTAGTCGTGGGAAGTGTCTGAGAGGTGTGGTGGTGGTCCAGGCCCCTCTGTCTCCTTTGCATTTCTCCCCCCTTTCCTGAAAATTCAGGCCCTGTGGTGTGAATATATTTAGATTGTCCCTATTTCTTCCTTTACTTTCTAAGAGAAAATAGAGGTGTAATTTGGGACACCCCGGGACGGGGGGGGGAGGGGGGGGGTGTTAACACTGTTTTCTTTTATCATTATTTTCTTTGGCCCCTATCAAGTAGTTAAGCTCTCTGTATCTGCTCTCTTCTTTTCTTCTTTTCCCCCCTTACACCTGCCCTTCTGTCTGTCCTCTCTTCTGCCAGCCCCCACCCCCCCGCCCCCCCCCTACCCCCCGCCCCCCCCCCCCCCCCCCCCCCCCCTCACTAAGTGTGTGCGTGTGCAGTGCGAGTGTGTTGTATCGTGCAATAAATATTGTCTTTGAGTGTACGTCCTGGGTCCTTGTGTTTTGTGGTGAGTGTGGTGTGGGTGCCTGACTCCACTCTCCCTGTGGTTCGGACCATCGGGACCCCCAGTACCTGACAGTGTGTGTGTGTGTGCGTGTGTGTGCGTGTGCAGTGCGAGTGTGTTGTATCGTGCAATAAATATTGTCTTTGAGTGTACGTCCTGGGTCCTTGTGTTTTGTGGTGAGTGTGGTGCGGGTGCCTGACTCCACTCTCCCTGTGGTTCGGACCATCGGGACCCCCAGTACCTGACAGTGTGTGTGTGTGCGTGTGTGTGTGTGTGTGTGTGTGTTTATGAACGTGCCTCCGTGCGCGCGCTTGTGTATATGTGTGTGTGCATGTGTATGCGTGTGTGTGATACGTGGGTTTGTGTGTGAGCGTGCTCTTGCGCATATGCATCTGCACATGCAAGTGTACATGTGTGTGCCTCTGTATATAGGTGCATATGCGTGAGCGCGCCTGCGTGTGTGTGCATGTGTATGTGTGAACTTGTGTGTATGTATGTATGTGTGCATGCACGCATGTGTGTGTGTGCACAAGCGAGAACGCATGCCCGTGTGCGCGTGCATGTGTGTGCGTGCGCGTGTGTGCGAACGCATGTGTGCGTGCGTGCGCCTTTGATTATGGGAAATGAATGTTCAGAAGATGACTTAGTCACAACCACAACAACACACACATGCGCGCACGCGCGCGCGCGCGCGCATGCACGCACACACGGACACAAAACACACACACACACACACACACACACACACACACGCACATCTGTGGACTCTCCAATTTTACACACCTACATCGCCCCACCGATGCAGACTCACCAGCGCACACACGTCTGCAGTATACACTGGGGTCCCCGAGACGTTCAAAATCTTATCACAGTTGAAATTTGTTGAACATTTTGTGTCCGTCACTGGGAAGGCTCAGAATGGGCAAGTCTGGACGTGCGGTCACTTCCTCTCTTCATGTTCAGATCTGAAAAATAGTCTATGGTATTGTGGCTTCGCTCTTGTTGGTTTAGGAAATTCTTTAGATTTCTTAACACATCAGATCGGCCAAGCTGTAATCCAGTTCTTATTGTTGTTTTGCTTGCCAGTTTGTTTGCCTTTAACTCCTGCATTCCCAGAGCAGACCATCCATACGAGTCTCTCCCTACGGAAGGTTGCACATTACTTCACACCAAGCAGGGCTTCCCATTCCACTCTCCCTTTTTTTGTTTTTTTAAGTAGGTTCATGGAGTCAGTCAGTATCATGGCTTGTCGATTTTTTTCAAAATGTTTTGTGGATGCGAGCCAGTGGGAGTGTTTGTGTCACTACTTCCACCTCCATTGTTAGGCCTGAAGTTGTTAAACTGTAAGCAACATTGTCCTCGTGGGTAATTCGGCCATTTTTCTTCGCTATATATCCCCAGCTTCAGGTGACGGAACCGTCAGTGTATATAAAGATATAACATCATCTGAATTTCTGCATTGGTTTTGCCTTCTGGACATTCTCCACAGTGTCTTCCAAGTTCTGGAGAGATAGCAATTTGGTAAAGGTGTTCGAGGTGGTTTGGATACTTTTTCCATTTCTAGCAGATGACGGTCTGATCGAACAGGCGCCACTGAACACCATCGAAGTGGCTCGGCAGCAGTGCAGTGTCTCGTCCGGTGGGTTGCCTCTTGACGACTTGACATTGACTGCCCCTTACTGTTATTGTTATTGCTATTATCATTATTATTATTATATTATTATTATTATTATTGTGACGCACCGTTTCCCGTCCAGTCACAAATTTTCATGCAACCGTGCTCACCGGAAGGTAGTCGTCCGGAAGCCGGTTGAAAAAGTTTACCTGACTGCTAGTCACCTGCGCACCGTTAAAGCCGGGTGAGCTGAACCGGTTAGGCAGTCTCTGCAGTGATTCCGCAAACGCATCTGTCCAGAAGGCCGAAGAGGGACTTGAGCTGTTTTTGTGGCAGTCAGGTATTTATCATTCAATATTTATTTGTTAGCAAACCGAAAACCGTATTCCCGTTTAGGAGCGACTGAAACTTCCTCAGCGTACTTGTGAAGGATTTTTTTTTTGTTGTGTTGTTGGTTTATCCTATGACTTGATAGGGTAGCAAAATGAAATGCTTTCGGAAAACATGAATAGAAGAAGTGAGTATTAAGGGAAGTAGTTTTCAGGGGAAAAAACGATTTGGTTTATTCTGTGACTTAACTACTTATGAACTTCATGATGAAAAAAAATGTCTTATTCTAATGTGGTTTGCGAGAAGAGGGAGAGTTTTGATGCTATGGATAATAAGCTCCCTTTTTCTGCCCCGACCGGCTCCTACCCAGAGTTGAGTTTGCTGCGGACTCAGTTTGGAAGACTGGGACCACACAGTCGAGTTTCATCATCCACTTAATGGATGCGTTTCTGAGAGTGTTGCTCAAATTTCCTGACCAACACTGCAGGTGCCTGTATCTCTCGGGCCTGGTTGACGCCGGGATATATTATGAAAGGAAGCGTAGAGTACAGCCCTGTCATGTAGTCTCAGACCGAAATGGAAAATCCGTAGCATCATCTTAATCATCCTCATTCTCATCGATCAGCANGTGTTAGTCGTGGGAAGTGTCTGAGAGGTGTGGTGGTGGTCCAGGCCCCTCTGTCTCCTTTGCATTTCTCCCCCCTTCCTGAAAATTCAGGCCCTGTGGTGTGAATATATTTAGATTGTCCCTATTTCTTCCTTTACTTTCTAAGAGAAAATAGAGGTGTAATTTGGGACACCCCGGGACGGGAGGGGGGAGGGGGGGGGTGTTAACACTGTTTTCTTTTATCATTATTTTCTTTGGCCCCTATCAAGTAGTTAAGCTCTCTGTATCTTGCTCTTCTTTTCTTCTTTTCCCCCCTTACACCTGCCCTTCTGTCTGTCCTCTCTTCTGCCAGCCCCCCCCCCCCCCCCCCCCCCCCCCCCCCCCCCCCCCCCCCCCCCCCCCCCCCCCCTCACTAAGTGTGTGCGTGTGCAGTGCGAGTGTGTTGTATCGTGCAATAAATATTGTCTTTGAGTGTACGTCCTGGGTCCTTGTGTTTTGTGGTGAGTGTGGGTGTGGGTGCCTGACTCCACTCTCCCTGTGGTTCGGACCATCGGGACCCCCAGTACCTGACAGTGTGTGTGTGTGCGTGTGTGTGCGTGTGCAGTGCGAGTGTGTTGTATCGTGCAATAAATATTGTCTTTGAGTGTACGTCCTGGGTCCTTGTGTTTTGTGGTGAGTGTGGTGCGGGTGCCCTGACTCCACTCTCCCTGTGGTTCGGACCATCGGGACCCCCAGTACCTGACAGTGTGTGTGTGTGTGCGTGTGTGTGTGTGTGTGTGTTTATGAACGTGCCTCCGTGCGCGCGCTTGTGTATATGTGTGTGTGCATGTGTATGCGTGTGTGTGATACGGGGTTTGTGTGAGCGTGCTCTTGCGCATATGCATCTGCACATGCAAGTGTACATGTGTGTGCCTCTGTATATAGGTGCATATGCGTGAGCGCGCCTGCGTGTGTGTGCATGTGTATGTGTGAACTTGTGTGTATGTATGTATGTGTGCATGCACGCATGTGTGTGTGTGCACAAGCGAGAACGCATGCCCGTGTGCGCGTGCATGTGTGTGCGTGCGCGTGTGTGCGAACGCATGTGTGCGTGCGTGCGCCTTTGATTATGGGAAATGAATGTTCAGAAGATGACTTAGTCACAACCACAAACAACACACACATGCGCGCACGCGCGCGCGCGCGCGCATGCACGCACACACGGACACAAAACACACACACACACACACACACACACACACACACGCACATCTGTGGACTCTCCAATTTACACACCTACATCGCCCCACCGATGCAGACTCACCAGCGCACACACGTCTGCAGTATACACTGGGGTCCCCGAGACGTTCAAAATCTTATCACAGTTGAAATTTGTTTGAACATTTTGTGTCCGTCACTGGGAAGGCTCAGAATGGGCAAGTCTGGACGTGCGGTCACTTCCTCTCTTCATGTTCAGATCTGAAAAATAGTCTATGGTATTGTGGCTTCGCTCTTGTTGGTTTAGGAAATTCTTTAGATTTCTTAACACATCAGATCGGCCAAGCTGTAATCCAGTTCTTATTGTTGTTTTGCTTGCCAGTTTGTTTGCCTTTAACTCCTGCATTCCCAGAGCAGACCATCCATACGAGTCTCTCCTACGGAAGGTTGCACATTACTTCACACCAAGCAGGGCTTCCCCATTCCACTCTCTCCCTTTTTTTTTTTTTTTAAGTAGGTTCATGGAGTCAGTCAGTATCATGGCTTGTCGATTTTCAAAATGTTTTTGTGGATGCGAGCCAGTGGAGTGTTTGTGTCACTACTTCCACCTCCATTGTTAGGCCTGAAGTTGTTAAACTGTAAGCAACATTGTCCTCGTGGGTAATTCGGCCATTTTTCTTCGCTATATATCCCCAGCTTCAGGTGACGGAACCGTCAGTGTATATAAAGATATAACATCATCTGAATTTCTGCATTGGTTTTGCCTTCTGGACATTCTCCACAGTGTCTTCCAAGTTCTGGAGAGATAGCAATTTGGTAAAGGTGTTCGAGGTGGTTTGGATACTTTTTCCATTTCTAGCAGATGACGGTCTGATCGAACAGGCGCCACTGAACACCATCGAAGTGGCTCGGCAGCAGTGCAGTGTCTCGTCCGGTGGGTTGCCTCTTGACGACTTGACATTGACTGCCCCTTACTGTTATTGTTATTGCTATTATCATTATTATTATTATTATTATTATTATTATTATTGTGACGCACCGTTTCCCGTCCAGTCACACAATTTTCATGCAACCGTGCTCACCGGAAGGTAGTCGTCCGGAAGCCGGTTGAAAAGTTTACCTGACTGCTAGTCACCTGCGCACCGTTAAAGCCGGGTGAGCTGAACCGGTTAGGCAGTCTCTGCAGTGATTCCGGCAACGCATCTGTCCAGAAGGCCGAAGAGGGACTTGAGCTGTTTTTGTGGCAGTCAGGTATTTATCATTCAATATTTATTTGTTAGCAAACCGAAACCGTATTTCCGTTTAGGAGCGACTGAAACTTCCTCAGCGTACTTGTGAAGGATTTTTATTTTGTTGTGTTGTTATCCTATGACTTGATAGGGTAGCAAAATGAAATGCTTTCGGAAAACATGAATAGAAGAAGTGAGTATTAAGGGAAGTAGTTTTCAGGGGAAAAAAAACGATTTGGTTTATTCTGTGACTTAACTACTTATGAACTTCATGATGAAAAAAAATGTCTTATTCTAATGTGGTTTGCGAGAAGAGGGAGAGTTTTGATGCTATGGATAATAAGCTCCCAGAGACCTCGAATCCCATCAGAGTCATGTGGGTTTTTCTGCCCCGACCGGCTCCTACCCAGAGTTGAGTTTGCTGCGGGCTCAGTTGGGAAGACTGGGACCACACAGTCGAGTTTCATCCACTTAATGGATGCGTTTCTGAGAGTGTTGCTCAAATTTCCTGACCAACACTGCAGGTGCCTGTATCTCTCGGGCCTGGTTGACGCGGGATATATTATGAAAGGAAGCGTAGAGTACAGCCCTGTCATGTAGTCTCTCAGACCGAAATGGAAATCCGTAGCATCATCTTAATCATCCTCATTCTCATCGATCAGCACAAAAAAAAGATGTCTCAAATTCTGTGGCCCTTCATGCCCTGCTTCATGGTGACCTCAGTTTCGATGTCCTCTCCACGTCTGTGGTCTTGGTTTGGTTCCGTCGGGGTCACCGGTATCGGCGAGTCCATGGGGGCTGTCGTTGGACGGACGTGGTGGCGCCCTCCGGAGGGAGAGCTCACTCACGCCGGTTCCGCGACTAAGCATTATTGTCGTCAGTAGGGGGCTTAGTAGGTGGTGTCCTGCGTGTTAGATCAGAACAGGCGCCACTGAAACTCCACCGAGGCGACTCGGCAGCAGTGCAGTTTCTCCTCCGGTGGGTTGCCTCTTTTGAAAAAAGAAACCTTTTTAAATTTGGTGATTATATGAATTGAAATGAACATTGTCGAAGAAATGAATATTTGTGACATGACGAAAGACATTCATAGTTTGATGAAAAGTAATCATTGATTGTGTGTAATGAATTGTATTCATGGTTTATTGAAGAGGGTCTAGGTGGGAATCCTTTCCCCAATTTGGAAAACTAGATTCTGAAAGGTTTATATTGAAATCCTTTCCTGTGTAGTATTGTGATTCGGAAAAGGGAATGTTGTAGTGTTATGGTTCCGTAAAAAGGGAATGATGCTGTGTTATGATTCCGGAAAAAGGAATGTTGTAGTGTTGAGAAAGAATATGCTGATGTTTATCCCAAGTTCTAGTGGAATATGATGTGGCTAATGAATATGAATGTAGTCGTGATTGTAATGAATAGTAGCCATATAATCAAGGTAGTTAATCAGTTTCCCCCAGGTAGAAGTGTTCCCTGGACTGAGGGGGACTGGCTGCCACGTTTGAGGGTGAGGGATCGTAGCTATATCTACCCCTTTTTCTCCGCCCTGTGTCGGTGTGGAGAGGTCGGCCCGAGTGCCCACAATCTACCCTACCTGCCACTGCGCCCGGGACCGACTACCCGCTGAGCCAGTTGGGCTGGAGACGCCGCTGCTGCCAAGCCAGAGCGCCGCTCCCAAGTTCTGAACCAGCGACCTGTTGGCTAGGTCGTCGCTGCGTTCTGTGCTTTTGTGTGTGAGCCACAGCTCCTGTGTGAGACTGTCGCTTTGTCGCCGGCAGAGACGCCGTGAGTGTGTTAGTGTTTGTTTTCGTTTTTTTTTTTTGTTTTTTCTTTTTTTTCGAGCCACAGCTCTGTGAAGTTATGCAAGTTCTGTGTCAGACTTGACGCTGTAGACGTTGTCATCTTGATCTTCGTCGTCTTCGTCGTCGTCGTCGCCGCCTTCATCGTCGTTGGAACCAGCATCGATAATAGCTAATTATAGATAGATATATTTTTGTGTCGTGCGCCCTGTTTGGCGTGTTTGAAGTACTGATATATACATGTATAGTTCTGTGTGTACGCCTTGTAGTTGGCATGCTGACTATTGATGTGCTTGCATTTATTATATGTTTGTCTGATGGCTCACTTTTTTTTGCTTTATGCTGCTCGAGCCATCAGTGTTGTTCTGTTGCCTGGCTGTCAATGTGCGGGTGAGTGGGGTGTGTGTATGTAAATTGGAAAAGTCGTGCATGCATCCATAATTTCTGTGTGCGAGTCAGACATTCAGACATCTGCAGACAAACACCCATTCCATCCGTAACAATTTTTTTTTTTTGTTGTTATGGTCGTTACCATTATTATGTTTATTACTCTAATCACGTTTACTATGATGTTTTTCATTACTGTTCGTTATTATTATTATGTTTATTATGCTTATTAGGCTCAATTCCTTCCACCTCAGAAATCTCAGGCGTGTACTCGCCTTCTCCTGGCGAGACAGGGTGACCAACACACAAGTCCTGTCTCGCGCTGGCCTCCCTTCCATGTATACCCTGCTGAGATGGCGTTGGGTTGTGTTGGCTGGGAAACGTATCATTTATCATCATTGTTATTGTTACTATATTATTATCAATATCACCATTATTGTTATCACTATTATTTTTGTTATTGTGATCATTATCATCATTATTAGTTTTTTGGGGTTTTTTTTATCATTTTTATTAGTAGTAGTAGTAGTAGTATAATTATTATTACTATTATTATCATTGTTTTGATGATCTTTATTATGGTTATATTATGTTTATTTGTGCTGATATGTTTTTCATTTTTATAAGGTTTATCATTATTTCCTTTTCTTATTTTTATTTTGTTCGTTGTTTATTATCTTATTATTGTTTGTTTGTCCCCAGTCACATGGGAATCTATGGTAACTCAGTGGTAGACAAAGCAGACAAATAAGCTCTCGGTGCAAGTCTTTCCAGGAGGCCTGTGCAGTTTGTTCCTCACTCAGATCTTCGTCATGAATCTAGCTTGTATTGTCGTGAACTGTGGCAGAGTGAATGGTCTAATCAAATTCATAATAAACTGTTTAAAATTTGCCCAGATTTAATCAACCCTTTCCCATCGATAGAACGTAACCGTAAAGAGGAATTGGTTTTGTCACGGTTACATATTGGGCACAGCTATATAACGCACAGTTGGATACTCAGAAGGGAAGACCCTCCATGGTGGTGTGTTGCATGTGACAGCTTGTTCAGTGTTCATCATTTTTTGACTGAATGTGCTGATTTGATGTGTATCAGAGAGAAGTTCTTTTCCACCAGTGATTTATCGTTTTTTTTCGTGAGATTTCAGTGGATCTTATTTTTTCTTTTTTTAAAGAGGTAAACTTATTTTATAAATTATAGTGTTTTAATAATGTATATAGGTGTTGCTGGAGTTGAACAGATAATTGTGCTTTTGTCTTTATAAATTTTAAGCGATGTGTTAATACTAGTGTGGGTATCCCTCCACCTCGCCTTTGTTTTTTTGGGGTTTTTTTTCAGTCTGTCACACTGTCACTCTTGCACACACGCATTCATGACAGCATTTACTCCATACGCAATCCCTCCAATCAGCCAAAAGGCACACTACAGAATGTTTTTTCTTCTCCCCCTTGCCTCCAGGGAAAACACTTTACTACATGAATTGAACAATTCCGACAACGTTCATCACACTCCAATATTTATCAAACAAATTCTATACATGTTTCTCCCTCTCTCTTCACACTGAGAGAGATATCAGGTTACGAATTAATATGAAGAAAGACTTGCTAGATTCCTCCTCCTTGCTGGAGAAAGAATACACACATCCTCCATGAACATAAAGTCATGACCTTTTACACAACATTGGCCCAAGATCCAGACCAGGTGAATAATTAATTCATACCATCATGATGCCATACTTCATCAGAAAAAGCGCTCGCCCCATACCGTCATAATGCCCTGCCCACATCAGAAAAAGCGCTTGCCCCTTGAACTCTCCTGTCACTGGGGGAACGATGAGATCCGACTCCTCTACTCGAGGTCTTCAATTGCTAGGGCTGAACTATCGGTGTGTTCCCCCACACCATGGCCATCTTTAAACACCCGTCTCAGCACTTGGGAAACAGATGCCGTTGCAGCATCAGAGGAGAAATAGCTGATGGGGTGAAGGGTGAAGGGCTGAAACACAAATAAGGTTCAAGTAACCTGCTTCCCAATTAAACATATGAATTCTTTCTCTTTTCTTTAGGTTTTCCCCTGTACCTTCCCCCAACTATCTATGGCTCCCCTGGTAATGACTGGTCAGTGGTGAGGACCCCTTGACCAACGTCCAGACAGGTTCGAGTCTTTAGGTCCTCTCCTGGGGCTAAAACTAATTATTTCCTCCCTCCTCCGAGTGAGTGCATACTCGGTGTTCGAAACACATGGCCAGCACCTTACTAACCATTATTAAACTATCTCTCAGTGGTCACTTTCACCCAATGACCAACCCTTGTCTATTTTACTGAGTGATCCTCAAGTATTGGGGATGCCCACTACACTAGTCAAGCCATATGAATATTCTTCCTTTTTACTTGTGGCATGGGGGGATGATTCATTTCACTAGGCTAAATGTGAGACGGTCACATGACTTGATGTGAGGCTACGTCACATGACCTCCCCCCTCCCCCCCATCCTGGGGTGAAAAAAAAAAACATCCATTTTTTTTTTTAAGATATACAACTTCACATCTTCAGCCATGAATCACAAAATGTGTATCCATCACACATGATTCACTAGATTAGAATCAACCATCATGATCCACCATGAATACCATGTTTCACAAGTTCAGTATTTCTAAAAAAAAAAACAAACAAAAAAAAATTCATAATTCATCACCACATGTCACAAATTACATTCCACAAATTATATGTACAAAACAATTAGGGATATTGACAATTCAAAGTATAAATTGTGTTTATATATTAAAATGTGAAGCACATTTTTTTCTTTACCTTTGTCTCACATCATGTGTTTCAAAACCCTCATGAATATGAGAATATTTCCAAGTATAAATGTTTCTCGAGAGACATGTAAACAAAATAAACATAGTTTTTTTTTCCCACATGTAATGTAATAGTCCATTGAAAAGTCAAACATATTTTCCATTGTTGACAATGGATTAATGAAAAGAATAGGTTTGTGTCACAGCACAATCAAAATATGTCTGTATACATTTCTAAAGTGTTATTTGCTTGTGACACATAAATAATCACCCTCACAAGCAAGTTAGACATACATAGTACATGATGATGTTTTCATTGTTTACAAAGGAATAAAGCAAAGAACAGATGTGTAATACATCACATCAAGTAGTTTTTGCTTGTAAAACATTGTCACTTCAAGGAGAAAATTAAGCATAAATACCACTTGATTTAAATTGGCAGTAGCATACAATTCACCGTCAAATGTGAACACACTGTGATCATAAAGAAAGAAAAAAACAGCAGAAATAGCCTGTCCCTCGAAAGACAGTTACATTTGCCTATGAATATTCATACAAATCTGCCATGACATTTTGTGTTCCAGGCACTGGGTTCAATAGTAAATTTGAATTCCTGCAATGCCAAAGACCACTGCTGTTCTTAGTCTTTGACGTTTGCAGGAACGTCAATGGCCTGTGGTCGGTCTGTAACCGAAACTTCCTTCCAGTCAAGAACCTGGCGAATTTCTCACGGAGATGTAGAAGGTTCTATGACCTTTAAATCAAGCATTGCTTTAATTTCTCTCGACAACCTCTTTTTTACAAACTGGAGGGGGTATGGTCATGGTCTGCACTGGTATTTCAGTAGTTAACTGAATACTATGGGGTTCAATTCCTGTCACTGTACCTGGGGTATCTGTCAACACAACCTGAAAGTCTTTCAAAATTTCTTCGAGCTGTTCTGTCTGACTTGCAGACAAATCATTCGATAGAACCACATCATCATAGGTTTTCACCTTTGATAGAGTAAGAAGGGCAAAACATCTGCGCTGGTAGATGTTAAATCCCACATTTGCAGTTTCCACAACCTTTGATCTGTCCTTGCACGGTTAAATTGGGCACAGAATCATCATTGATAATATGTCATGTTGACATCAGTTTTTGACATAGGACATATCCATTCAACTGATTGGTTGATGGCAGCATTTGTACGCTCAACATACTTCAACATGTTCACGTGGAATACCTTCTCAGTGTTTGCCATTTTGATCTTATAATTAACTGCAGAACGTTTTTCGACCACCTGAAGAGACCCTTCCACATAACACGAAGCTTGTTGTGTTCATCAGTGAGTAGTACAAGGACTCTATCCTCTACACTGAAGGAACATGCCTTTGCTTTTCTATCTGCTAAGACCTTGTATAGATCTGTTTTTCGATCAGCTGACTGTTGAGCAAGCTCACATGCATCCTTTAAACGATTATGCAGTTCATAAACGTATTGGTAGACAGTTTTACTGTCAGGTATGTCCGTCTTATTTGTCGATTGTGTGATCAGTAGATGCAAAGGACCGTTGGTGAGTGTCTGAAAAGAAGTTCGAATGGTGAGAATCCCAGTGTCTCGTTCGGCATTTCCCTGTACGCGAAAAGCAAAGCCGGTATAAAACGATCCAATTCCTGCGGTTCCTGCCTTCCAACTTTTCTCAGCATGGACTTTAGCCTTCCACTGAATCGTTCAACCATGCCATTCGATTGGGGATGATATGGCGTGGTTGAAATGGGAAGATTGACAACAATCTGTAAATTTCCCTCGTGAGGTCGGAAATAACTGCGCTTGAGGAACTGACTGGTAGAGCTGGTGGAGGTTCTCTCGATGCCTGTAGTTTTTTTAATTTCAGCATCGGTCTCTATTTCTAACTGCCTCAACTTAAATTGACGTTCTTTATCTTTTTCTTCAGATTCCCTCCAGTCTTTTTTTCTTCTAACTCTAATTTTCTTTGTTTTTTCTCTCTCTCTCTCTCTCTCTCTCTCTCTCTCTCTCTCTCTCTCTCTCTCTTAGCCTGTCTGCCCTATCTATGCATTGTTGCACATAGTTGGTAAGTTTTCTACATCAAAACCCAAGCGTTCCGCTTGTTGAACATATTTATCAAAATCATCCATAATGAACTGTCAACAGATATAAACACAAAACAGTTTATAAGTATGAATAAAAATAAGGCGATATATGATGGTGTTATACGTTTCACAAAAACATAATCATTATAATATATACAAATAAAGAATTCAATTTCCGGTGTAAACAGAAAACAGCTTACTAAAACGGGAAAGCTATGAAACCTGAGGAATGTATTTTTCCAAAACCCAACCAAGGTATTTTTTTCCCAACAGTTATTTGTTTTCGAAAACAGCTATCAATTTAGAATTTAAAAAAAAAAATGAAGTTCAATGCTAAACTCTGTTTCTTTCCCTAGGAAAGGGGAAAACAATACTAATTTTTTTTCTGGAATAAATTCTTTATAAAGTTTTAGTTCTTAAATGTTCTTGTTGTCAGTCTTTCTTTCTTACTTGATTTCAAATGAATTCACAAAACGAATGTATCGCCTTGTACGATAAATGAAAATTAATTTACAAAACAAATGGAATCACAATTAAAAGGAGGGGGAGAAACGCAAACTAGCGGAAATCCTACCTAAAAGATGAAAAGGTTTGAAAAGAAAACTAGATAAGAGCTTATTGTAAAGAAGGTGCAGAGATTTTGAAAAAGGGGGTGAAAAGGAAATGAAAGGATACACAGGTTCGGAACAGTGAGATGAAATCAAGAAAAGCAAAAGAGGCCTTCAGACAGCACCCTAGTGGTCACTGTCTCCCGTGAAAGTGGAGACGGGGGAAAATTATTCACAATATACACAGCACTATAGTAATAATACAAAACAACAATCAATCAATAAATGCACAATCACCCAAACAAAGAAAATAACACAAAACTAAAAAAAAAAGAAAAAAGAAAAACCACTAGATAATCAAAAGAAAATATTTATTAGGAGTTTTCCCCGCACTTGTCAACCTCTGTCCTGTTGAAGGAGGCAAGGTCGGTTCGAACTCTGGGAAGGGGACTATTTGAAATGAAACGATAGGACAGAGAAAAAACAACAACAACAACAAAATAAACCTAATAAGGGGCGATCACGGCTGCTCCCACTCTTGAACTAGTCGCTCAATGTAGCGAAAAGCGGTGGGGCTCACCGATCTGGGAAAAGGACGAATAGGGATGGCGATACGGCTGCTCCCACTCTTGAACTAGTCGCTCAATGTAGCGAAAAGCGGTGGGGCTCACCGATCAAGGAAAAAGACAAATAGGGATGATCACGGCTGCTCCCACTCTTGAACTAGTCGCTCAATGTAGCGAAAAGCGGTGGGGCTTACCGATCTGGAAAAAAGACAAATAGGGATGGTGATACGGCTGCTCCCACTCTTGGAACTAGTCGCTCAATGTAGCGAAAAGCGGTGGGGCTTACCGATCGGGGGGTGGGGGGGGGGGGGGGGGCGTAATAAGGGACAAACAAAGTAAAACACTAGCATAACTCTGAGTCAGAAAGCTGAGAGAAGTCCTCACTCGCACTGAAAACAAATTCACACACACAAATGGAAAAGAAAACAAATGCAAACATTATACGCAATAAATAATTTAACCAATTTCTTCTTCCCCCCCCCCCCCCCCCCCCCCCCCCCCCCCCCCCCCCTCAAAGCCTTGAGGGTACAAATAGAAATGTTTGTATTTCTCTTTTCTTTCCTCAACCTCCTGGGGGTACAAATCAAAATCATCCCCGCCACCCCAGGCACAAATACAAATCTTTCTTTTTTTCCAGGGGGGAACAAAAAACAATGCTAGGGTACGTCGGGGTCACCACTGTTACTTTTGCACACGCGCATTCATGACAGCATTTACTCCAAACGCATACGCAATCCCTCCAGTCCACCAAAAGGCACACTACAGAATGTTTTTTCTTCTCCCCCTTTTCCTCCAGGGAAAACACTTTACTAAATGAATTGAACAATTCCGACAACGTTCACACATCCTCCCAGAATATAAATTCATGACTTTTACACAACCTTGCCCAGACCAACCAG
>JADBJO010008163.1:17500-30544 GCA_016801955.1 Conus betulinus | reverse complement strand
TTCCTCCCTCTCCTTCTCTCCCTTCTCTACTTCCTTCTTCTTCTCCCCCTCCTCTTTTATTTCCCTTTCTCTTTTCTTATTCTTCTCCTCCCCTCCTTCCCCTCCCCTTGCTTCCTCCCTTGTTTTCTCCCGCTTCCCCCCTCGCCATTTTTCCCCCCCCCTCCTCCCCTTTTCTCTCTTTTTCCCTCCTTTCCATTCTTACGCTTCTTTTCTCCTTTTTCCTCTTTTTTTCTTTTGTCCCCCCTTCCACCCCCCCATCTCCCCCGCTTTTTTTTCTCCCCTTTTCCCCCTCTCCTTCCTTTCTCCTATTACCCTCTATTTTCTCTTTTTCTTCTTTTATCTCTCCCCCTCCCGTTCTTTCCCCCCCCCCCTCCGCCGCTTTTTTTCCTCTTTCTTCTTTTTTTTTTTGTACTTCCTTTTCTTCTTTCTTATCCAGTTTTTTTTTTTTTTTTCTTTTTTTTTTTATGCCTCCCCCCCCCGCCCGCCCCTTTTCCCTTTTTTCTTTTCCCTTCCCCCCCGTTCGTTCAAGGGCGGTCATTGTTATATTATAGTATATCATTAGTATAATTGTGTGTATGGTTGTTTCTGATTTTATTATCAATTATTGTGTGTATATGTTTGTTATTCTGTCAATTTTATTATCATGTTAAGTTTATATCATTATCAATAGTATTATTTTGTTTATTATGCTCATTATTAGGCTCAATTCCTTCCACCTCAGAAAGCCTCAGGCGTATTACTGGGCATCGCTGGCCTCCCTTCCATGTATACCCTGCTGAGACGGCATCGGTTGCGCTGGCTGGGCCATGTAATCATTATTATTATTATTGTTGTGTTTATGCTTTTGTTTATTGTTACTATCATGTTTATCTTTGTTACCATTATGTTTATCTTTGTAACCATTATGTTTATAATTATATTTACTGTTATGTTTATAATAACTATTATGTTTGTTTTACTGTCATTATTATTATTATATTCATTATGCTAATTGTTAGGCTCAATTCCTTCCACCTCAGAAATCTCAGGCGTATACTGGGCATCTCCTGGCGAGACAGGATGACCAACACACAAGTCCTGTCTCGCGCTGGCCTCCCTTCCATGTACACCCTGCTGAGACGGCGTTGGTCGTGTTGGCTGCGCCATGTAATCATTATTATTATTGCTATTATTATTATCATTGTTTTGTTATATGACGATTTTTTTATTATCGTTATTTATTATTATGTTTATTTGTGCCGATATGTTTCTAGGTTTTATCAGGTTTATCATTATCATTATTATTCTGTTCTTATTACGTTTGTTATTTTTATTATCTTTATGTTTGTTTTGTATGTTCATTATTGTGTACATTATGCTGATTATGTGTTTGTGTAGTTGTGTTTATTATGTCTGTTAGGTTTTTATCGTGTTTTCTTTTTTTAGTCCCTCCACCACCCCCCCCTTTTTTTTTCTTTTTTCTTTTTTTTTTTTTTTTCCGGCATTTTTTCCCCCTTACTGTTTCGTTGCAAGGCGGTCTTTATCATTATGAATATCATTATTACTATTATTATCATTATCATTGTGAGCAAGTTCATGTTTGTTCATTATCATTAGTAGTACTAGTGTTATGTTCTGTTTATCTTTATTATGCTTATTATTATGTCAAGTATTATGTTTATAATTACTATTATGTTATTATTATTGTTATCGCCTCCCTTCCATGCATACCCTGCTGAGACGGTGTTGGTTGCATTGGCTGGGCCATGTAATAATTATTATGATTTTTTTTATTACTATCATTATTATGATTGATTGTAATTATTATCTTTATTAATTCTATTGTTTCTTATCAGGTTTATACTGCTGTTATGTTTTTCATTATCAGGTTTGTTATAATTATTATTACTTTCTTATGTTTATTTTTTTTTATTATGTTCGTTATAATTATCACCTTAATTTTATCACGTTTGTTATTGTTATCTTTATTACAATTACGTTGACTATCTTCATTATGCGGATTTTTATGTTTTTGTAATCATGTTTATTATATTTATTATCAATTTTTTGTTGATTTGTTTTTGTTTTTTTTTTTAGCCCTCCACCACCCCCGCCTTTGCTTTTTTTTTTTTTTTTTTTTCGGCCTTTCTTCCCTTACTCTTGTTTCAAGGCGGTCTTTCTTCTTCTTCTTCTTCTTCTTCTTCTTCTTTTTATTATCAGCATTGTTGTTATCATTGTGTGTATGTTTATGTTTCTTGATTATCATTAGTAGTGGTAGTTGTATGTTTTGTTGATTATTATTAAGTTGATTGTTATTACCATGTTAAGTATTATCAAGTTTATTATTATCATTATCATTTTATTATGATCTTTATTAGGTTCAATTTCTTCCACCTCAGGCGTATACTGGGCATCTGCCGGCGAGACAGGGTGACCATCACACAAGTCCTGTCTCGCGCTGGCCTCCCTTCCATGTATACCCTGCTGAGACGGCGTTGGTTGTGCTGGCTGGCTGGGCCATGTAATCATTATTATTATTATTATTATTATTGGTGGTGGTGGTGGTTGTGGTGGTGTTGTGTTTATGTTTGTTTTTTTTTTTTCTACTATTATCATGTTTGTTACCATTATCATGTTTATCATCATCATGTTTACTGTTATGTTTATAATTACTATTATTTTTGTTTTATTGTTATTATTATTATTATCATATTTATTATGCTTATTGTTAGGTTCAATTAATTCCACCTCGGAAGACTCGGGCGTATACTGGGCATCTGCCGGCGAGACAGGGTGACCAACACACACAAGTCCTGTCTCGCGCTGGCCTCCCTTCCATGTATACCCTGCTGAGACGGTGTAGGTCGCGTTGGCTGGTACATGTAATCATGTTTATTACCGTTTTTCATTTCTTTTTCTTATTATTAGCATTGGCCGCCCACATCAGAGATACAAAGACTTTGGCAACAGAGACATGAATGCACTTGAGATCAACACCGAGTCCTGAGAGGACCTCAAAGCAGACAGCAACAGGTGGAGAAGCACTCACAAGAAACGGCTGCAGACTGGCGAAGAAAAAAACCGACTGCTGCTGCAGCAGAGAAGCGAGCCCGCAGAAAGGGGACGACAGCCAACAAACCAGTGTCAACATACAGATGTGAGCATGGTGTCAGAGACTGCAACTCTCGTATCAGTCTCTACAGCCACAGGCGACGCTTTTGGGGGTAAATAGGTAGACAGACCGAGATACAGGCCGACAGACAAATAGACGTTTACCGCTGCGCAGTTTATCACTCTGTACGCTGCAATAAGATTTATAACACGCTGCAGTAAGATTTCTAACACCGAGTGGCTTATCGCACGGTATGCACAGTGGGGTTTTCACATCCAGGAGACAGAGACAGACAGAGAGAGACAGACAGAGAGACAAAGACAGACAAACAGACACACACAGACAGAAAAGAGAGACAGGCAGACAAAGAGACACACAGACAGGAACAAAATTATACACAGTATCATACAGATGTACTAAGTGGCTTATCGCACGGTATGCACTGTGGAATTTCACATCCAGGAGACATAGACAGACAGACAGAGACAGAGAGAGAGAAAAACACAGACAGATACAGACAAATAGGGAGAGACACACACAGAGACAGAAGTAGAGACAGAAACAGAGACAAAGACAGACAGACAGAGACAAAGACAGACAGAGACAAAGACAGACAGAAACAGACAGAAAGAGAGACAGGCAGACAGAGAGAGACACACACAGACAGACAGAGAGACAAAGACAGAGACACAGAGAAACAGAGAGACAAAGACAGACAGACAGAGACAAAGACAGACAGAGACAAAGACAGAAACAGACAGAAAGAGAGACAGGCAGACAGAGAGAGAGACACACAGACAGACAGAGAGACAAAGACAGAGACAGAAACAGATTTATTCACAGTGTTATACAGATTACCAAGTGGCTTATCGCACGGTATGCACTGTGGAATTTTTACATCCAGGAGACACAGACAGAAAAAAAAAACAGAGACAGGACCGACAGAAAACAGACTGACAGAGACAGAGAGAAAAACAGAGAGACAGACTGACAGAGACAGACAGACAGAGAAACAGGGACAGACAGAGAGAAAAATAGAGACAGACTGAGACGGACGGAGAGAGAAAAAACACAGAGACAGACAGAGACAGACAGACACACAGACAGAAAAACAAATTGGGAGAGACACAGACAGACAGAAACAGACAGAGAGACAAAGACAGACAGGCAGACAGACACACAAAAACAGACACACAGATTTATACACAGCATTTTATAGATGTACTACGTGGCTTATCGCACGGTATGCACTGTGGAAATTTTACATCCAGGAGACACAGAGACACAGAGAAAAACAGACAGAGAGAAAAAGAGACAGACAGAGCGAGAGAGAGAGAGACAGACAGACAGACAGAAAAACAGAGACAGACAGATAGGGAGACACACACACAGACAGAAAAGAGAGAGACAGACAGAGACACAGACAGAAACAGACAGAGACAAAGACGGAGAGACAGAAACAAGAGAGACAGGCAGACAGAGAGACACACACAAACAGAAACAGACAGACACAGATTTATACACAGTATTATACAGATTACTAAGTGGCTTATCGCACGGTATGCACTGTGGAATTTTTCACATCCAGGAGACAGACAGACAGGAAAACAGAGACAGACAGAAAAACAAAGAAAGACAGACATGGTATGCACTGTGGAATTTTACATCTAGGAGACACAGACAGAGAGAAAAAGAGACAGCGCGAGAGAGAGACACACACAGACAGAAAAACAGAGACAGAGACAGACAGATAGGGAGAGACTCACACAAACAGAAACAGAGAGACAGACAGACACAGGCAGAAACAGAGAGACAAAGACAGAGAGACAGAAACAGAGAGACAAGCAGACAGAGAGAGACACACACAAACAGAAACAGACACAGATTTATACACAGTATTATACAGATTACCAAGTGGCTTATCGCACGGTATGCACTGTGGAATTTTCACATCCAGGAGACAGACAAGACAAAGAGAAAACCAGACACAGAGAAACAAAAAAAACAGACCGACTGACAAGAGACAGAAAAACAGAGACAGACAGAGAGAGACACACAGGCAGAAAAACAGAGACTGACAGATAGGGAGAGACACACAGATAGAAACAGAGACAGACACAGAGAAAACAGACACAGACAGACAGAAAGACAGAAACAGAGAGAGACAGGCAGACAGAGACACAAAGAGACAAAAACAGAGACAGACACAGATTTACACACAGTATTATACAGATTACCAAGTGGCTTACCGCACAGTATGCACTGTGGAATTTTTACATCCAGGAGACAGAGACATACAGAGAGAAAAACAGACACACACACAGATAAAGACCCAGAGACAGAAAAAGACAGAAACAGACAGACAGAAAAAGAGGCAGACACAGAGAGACACAGACAGAGAGACAGACAGATTTATACACAGTATTACACAGATTACTAAGTGGCATATCGCACTGTATGCACCGTGGGATTTTTACATCCAGGAGAAACAGACAGACACAGAAAAAAAAAACAAGAGACAGACATAAAAACAGAGACAGACAGAGAGAAAAACAGAGACAGAGACACACACAGACAGAAACAGACAGAGAGAAACAGACAGAGAAACAAAGACAGAGAGACAGAAACAGAGAGACAGGCAGACAGACAGACACACACACAGAAACAGACACAGATTTATACACAGTATTATACAGATTACTAATTGGCTCATCGCACTGTATGCACTGTGGAATTTTTACATCCAGGAGACAGAGAAAAACAGCGACAGACACACACACACAGGCAGACAGAGAGACAGACAGACACAGACAGGCATACATACGACCGGCCAACCGGACGGGCGATCAACCAACCGTCCGACCGACACCCAATGGGCAACAGGCAGATATACAGACAGGCAGGCAGACAGAGACAAGGAATGATGCTGACAGACAGGGAGAGAGAGCAGAGACGAGCGCAGTGTATGAAAAGAAAAACTGGAGAGCAGCAGAAAAAACAGACACAGACAGAGAGAGAGAGAGAGAGAGAGAGAGAGACAGGGACTGACACACACAGACAGAAACAGACACACGAGAGACAGAGACAGACAGAGACAGAAACAGAGACACACAGACAGACAAAGGCACACACAGACAGAGAAAAACAGAGACAGAGACAGACACACACAGGCAGACAGAGAGACAGACAGACACAGACAGGCAGACATACGGCCGGCCAACCGGACGGACTGATACACCAAAGGGCAACAGGCAGACAGATTTACAGACAGGCACACAGACAGACAGAGACAGGGAATGATGCTGACAGACAGGGAGAGCGAGCAGAGACGAGGGCAGTGTATGAAAAGAAAAAACTGGAGAGCAGCAGAAAAGGGGGAAAAAACTGGCACGAAAACTTTCGAGAGACGGCGATAAGAATTGTAGTCAAAGAGCGCGCTGTAACTGACGGAGGAGCACACCACACACTCACAACAGTAACAAGAACAACAGCAACAACAACACACACACACACACACGCACACACACACACACACACACACACTGAAATTTACTTTTCCTGATACTGACTTTGCTTTGAAAGTTACTTTCTGCTTGATTTATAGTCCAGTCAGGTATTTGCTTTAATCTGATATTGATAGGGTGTGTAGGTTTGTTTGTTTATTCGTTTATCTAATTGTTTTCTGATCTTATGTACACCACCCTCCGCTCACTCCCAGCCCTACCCCGTCCCCTACACACACACCACACACACACACACACACACACACACACACACACACACTTGTAAGCAACATGAACAAACCATCTCCCTCTGTTTGCCTGCCTATGTCTCCTTTCTTGTTTAATATCAGAGTTTGTGAAAAGACGTAAAAAATTAAAGTACTACTACTACTACTACACACACACATACGCACGCACGCACCAATGCACACACACACACACACACACACACACACACACACACACACACTAAATCGAAAAATGAAAGGGATGCGTTTTTGCATTAGCTTTTCTCCTCTCTCTCTCCCTCTCTATCTCTATCTTCTGTCTCCCCCCCCCCCCCCCCCCCCCCCTCTCTCCTCTCTCTCTCTCTCTCTCTCTCTCTCTCTCTCTCTCTCTCTCTCCTAAAATGCTACTACAGATGTATACATGTTCACATCCACAGATGTAAAGCTTTCTCTTTTCTTTTCTATCCCACGATTAATTCAGGATCTCTCCTTCCAAAACACGGCGTCACAAAGATAATCGGAAATCACACACACACACACACACACGCGCACGCACGCACGCGCGCGCGCGCACGAAGGCTATGAAAGAAAAAAAGAAGAGGACGCGGTCAGACATGACAAGAACAAAGACAATGACGTACAAAGACAATGACGTACAGAGGCAATGACGTACAAAGACGAAACGAACAATCCTAGTGCGTGCTGCGGGCTTCCGTAAGCATTCCCTTAAATGTGCGGTTCTTCGGGTACTGTTCAACTCGCCACTGTTTACAACGTAAGCCACTTTGAAAAAAACAAGTGTCGAAAGTGAAACGATAGCTTTGTTTCCGGTGGCTCCAGATCATGACAGTCAGGAACCCGGCAAACCGTAATAGAAGAAAGAAGCAGGGTAAAAAAATGTATGAAATTTACACTTACTGAGACTGACCAGTGTAGCCATCTGGATGCTTCATTGCAATTACATCGTCAGGCGCAAATGGACCACCACCACTAACCTGGACAAAAGTAAAAGAGCTTTTGAATTTATGATTTTTTCCATACCAGCGTTACAAACATTTTTTGCTGACTTGAACGTGTTACCCGAAGAAAACCAATTTCATGTTCAGAACTTGAAAGTACAGCATGGAGAAAACTATTCGTAATGTACTCACCCAACGCCGCAGCCGCTGCTGTTGTTCGTAATGCACTTACCTAATGCCGCCTGCCGGTGCCAGGATGTCACGTGACGGGAAATGACGATCGGGACGCCACAGCGCCCACAGATCTGCAAGGTGTTTAAGCTCCTCCTACCCCCAACACTAATCTACCCCTTTCTATCTCTACCTCCCCCTCACGACATACCAATGACAAAGCTAGTGTGCTGAGATGTGCATGCGACTTAAAAGCTGCTGAGGGTAAGCATCATATTATGGCTAGTCTGCAGTGCAGTGCGTGTGTAACAGGATAGCTTTCATTGAATGGTACTAACACGTTTAAATCTCTAGCATGTGGTGCATGTCACAGAGTATAGCCAACATTCATTTGAATGATACCAACACGTTTAAATCTCTAGCATGGGGTGCATGTCACTGAGTATGGCTAACATTCATTTGAATGTTAGTAACACGTTTAAATCTCTAACATGGGGTGCATGTCACAGAGTATAGCTATTACTCATCACAATGGTGCTAACATGTATCAGACTATGCTAACACTCATAAAAATATGCTCATACCCAATAGACTTTACTAAATGCACAAGTGAAGCTAACACGGTCTACAAAGACCAGTCGAGCAGCGCTAGAATACATGTTGTGCATGTGGTAGGGAATGCTCACGGAACGATCCTCTAAATCTGGGTGACAGACACCCTTCAACTCGCAACACGCGTCCCAGGGGGTCACAACTCTTCGACTCAAAAATGTATCCGTATCGCGGGACACACACGACCCGAAAGAGAAATAAAATGGAAAGAAAGAAATCAAACGTTTAAAAAAAATATACTTCGACGATTAAGAATGACCTTATAAAGCATGAAAACACGTACGTTAGATTATCTTCGGATCGATCGCACTGTCGTTACATCTGAAAATGTCGAGTCTTTCGGTTTTTTTTGTTTTTTTTTATTTACTTACTTATTTTTCTCTTTTTCCCCCCATCTCCAAACAGTAAAACTGGCAACTTGCCACACTTCATATATATTTGAGCACGTGATTTCCGGCTCACTTTCCAACTTTGTGGGTTCGTTGGTTTATGTCTTTTCCTCTTAATCTTTTTCCCACCAATGGTCCAGCATGTTGTCGAGTTGAACGTAAGGAAAAGGACAAACGTTGAAGTAATGGCCGTAAAAAAGCTCACATCAGTGAGCACGGAATAACCGATAAAGCCGACCTCCACTTTGGTCACGTGCGTTACCAGTTAGACCCCCTGATGTGAACCTTTTAAAGAACCATTTTTGTATCAAGTACTTACCGATAGAAGCTTGTGTGTCAACCTCACTCTCACTCTCACCATCACCGTCGTTGTTGTTGCGTCGTCGTCGTCTTCTCGTCGCCGTCCACACATCATGAAAGATCTACCGGCGGTTGGGCGAATGACCGGGCAGTCATTCACCTCAACGCCTTTGTCCATCAGTCACAGGGAGACAGGGCGCAACCAGTCCATTCTTTCACATGGTCTTCTTGTGCAGGACATTCGTTCACAACTCGCTTTCCAGCTTAACCAGTGTTGAAGTGCCGAACACACGAGTTCCTCGCCACACATTGAAACTTCGCAAGTTGCAGGCGTGCCACCATTAAAAATCGTCGTTTTCGCTACCAGTCTGATATGACGCTGTTCTCTGTGTGTCTGTCGCCTAAGTGTTACATAATCCCTCTATCGTCCCTCGTCTCGGACGTTTGCCATTATCACTGGATGTGCGCGTTTAGCGCGAATGCAACTCGCGAGCTAAAATGTTTTTGTGATAGAAAGTGGACCGCTGCTAACCATTGTACATTAATAAATCAGATTTTTGACCGCAGATCTGTAAACGATGCAAAATGTCTTTGTGGATGCTTATATTTTAAAATTGAAAAAGAAAAAAAAATCTACAATGTTTCGTTGGTTTGTGTCTTTTCCTCAGGGTAGTGGACTAAGCATGAATGCTTTTTTACATCCAGCCCTCTGGGCAAGAAAAAAAAAAAAAAATCATATATAGTAAAAAAGCAAATAATACAAACACACATGAAAAAAATGGAACAATTGCTTGCATGAGAACCTTTGACAAAAGAAGAAAGAAGAAAAAAAACAATAAACACCACCACCACCACCACCACCACCAACAAACCAAGAACAAAGAAAAACACAAATATCAGGGCAAGGGGGGGGGGGGGGGAGAGAGGAGAGAGAGAGAGAGAGAGAGAGAGAGAGAGAGAGAGAGAGAGAGAGAGAGAGAGAGAGAGAGAGACCGACCGACCGACCGACCGACCGACCGACCGACCGACCGGCAATAGATAGTCAGAGATAAAGGAAGAGAAGGACAATGAAGCAGACATGGAGAAACACCCAAAAAAAAAAAAAAAAAAAAAAACACATGAATGGTATGGGATGATCAGTGCAATTTGCATAGAATTGAGTCAACTTCGAACATCACATAGTTTGAATTAAATCTGAATTGAGAGTTTTCAATACATTTTAGGGTATAGTGCAGTCAAATCTGAGACATTCATAAGATATTTTTGAAAATTAGACTTGAATTTTTTAAAGTTTGATTGATTTTTTTCTTGAGGAATATGGTTCCATAGCCAACCTCCAGAATACGCCAAACTAGACTTGTATAGATTAATCATTGCAAACGGGAGGTTTTTTTATGTGAATGTCGATAGTCGTTAAAAGTGAACATATTTGTCAGAGAAAGTGGAGCATTTCCATGGAGTACCTTATGCATAAAGAGCCCTTTATTGTATAGAAGTTTGGCTTTGAATGGGAGAATGCCTGATTGCTTATAGTCTGAGTCTGCCAGCGAGGATGGTCGACCTAACGTTACTTTGACAGCTCTTTTGTGAAGGCTAATTAGTGGTTTGAGTGAATTATTGCTCGCTGAGTCCCAAAGCGTTGAGGCATAGTCAATAAAAGCAAGTAAGATTATTATCTATTGTTATTCCCAAGACTTTGTGACTGGTTACTTCTTCGACGTTTTCGTTAGAAATGCAAAGTACTGGCAGATTTCTGGCTTAGAGTTTGACGTTTCTGTCTAGTAGTTATCATCATGATTTTAGTTTTACGAGGATGGAGAGCCATGTGATTAAATCGTGTCCATTTAACCAAGAGAGAGAGAGAGAGAGAGATCTCTCTCTCTCTCTCTCTCTCTCTCTCTCTCTCTCTCTCTCTCCCCCCCCCCCCCCCCCCCTCCTTTCTCAGTCTCCGTTTACTAACAATGTCTCATATGATCTGCTTTCAGGTCGGAGGACGTAAAAAGTAAACAACCGTAGAGTAACATGGAGCCCACAGAAAGTAAAAGCTTGATGGACTCGGAAAACCCCTCTCTCTCTCTCTCTCTCTCTCTCTCTCTCCTGGGGTTGAAAGCAAGGAAATTATGAAAACAAGAAAGAAAAAAAAAAAAGCAGGAAAGAAAAAGAAATAATAAAAACAATCAACTGGGAAGAGGGGAGAAGATAAGATAATGTTGCTTATAGCCCAGCCGACCGGAAAGGGGAATATCAGGGCTGTCACCACGTTAAAATCAACTAAGAGGGGAGAAAATCGAAACAAAACCGCTTAGGACACGATGTCTCCCAAGCTGTAGTCACGTGGTAAGGGGGAGTGGCACACCAGTTTCGTTTTACTCGGTAAGAAAACACTAATCAGATGAGAATCTTTGCGTTGCCCGCGCGCCCCCCCCCCCCCCCCCCCCCCCCCCCCCCCCCTCTACACTCCGACACGACAATAATGAAATGTAGCTCCCCCCCCCCCCCCCCTTCTCTCTCCACCCTCTCTCTCCCTCTCTTCTAATCCCCGGTGGGCCTTTCTGCTTCCAATAGGACCGTCTAAAACCGTTTTTTTTTTTTTTTTTTTTTTTTTTTTAACATACTCCTTTTCCCCTCGTCTTCGGTGTATGTCTGGTACCTTTGCTCGCTGCTGTAACGCCCTTTTTCCACCCCAGCCCCACCCCTCTACTCCCCTTCCTCCCACATAGGTCCACCAAAAACAGAAGGCGTGAAAAGCTGGGAGACATTTCGTGCGGTGTGTGTGTGTGTGTGTGTGTGTGTGTGTGTATATATGTGTGTGTGTGTGTGTGTGTGTCTGTGTGAGAGAGAGTGTGATATATATATAGAGAGAGATATATATATGATGTGTGTGTGTGTGTGTGTGTGTGTGTGTGTATGTGTGTGTGTGTGTGTGTGTGTGTGTGTGTGTGTGTGTGTATACGTACAGCGGCTTGGCGACTTCTGTCCTTTTCCCCGAGTCGACCTCGCGCGGCTCAGGTCTGTCACCACTGGGCACAAAGACAGTCGCCGGGCAGCCCTAACGACAGCTCTGCAAGAGGGCAACAAGGAAGACACCATCATCACGACTTGCCACGAAAGAAGAAAAGCGCCGACTACCTGTGAAGAACTGCCTGAGGAAACAACAACCTAGCTTGGGTACCCCCTCCCCACCACAGATACCAACACCAAGCAAGCCTACCGGGTGACAAGTCTACTGACTACGAGCTACCGCTTGCTGCAGCTAACAACTATACCTAAAAGCATTTATTGTGAGGACGTGCACACGCGCGCGCGCGTGCACACACACACACACACACACACACACACGCGCGCGCACACACACACACACACACACACACACACACACACAATCCCGTGTCGAAATTACCATTCTATATTTTTCTTTATGTTCAGATTATTGTGACTTCACATCTTGTGCAAATGTTAACGTTTGCATTGAGTTCACTCTCTATATCTGATGAGCAAAGCATCTTGGAGTCCTCTGGAGTCCTCCGCGAATTTCACCTTCGAGTTTCTTGTGGCAGTCTGGATTTCTCGTGGTATGTAAGAGTTAAACAGATTTTTTTTTTAATCGTTTCCAAAGGAATGGTGTCGATAAAATGAGGAGCTGAAGGCAAGTAATGTGGGTAGAATGCGGAAGGGCGGAAGGAAGCGGGAAAGGGGTGGGCGGGAGGCGAGGGGGAAGGGGGGGGGGGGGGGGGGGGGGTAGACCTGACACCTAAGGCCGACACCTAACCGTACATCACTTCTACTGCAACA
>JADBJO010008163.1:0-12500 GCA_016801955.1 Conus betulinus | reverse complement strand
GATGAAGGTGTTTGTGTTTGTTGGGTTTTTTTTTTTTTTTCTGGGCGGTGGGGGTGCATGTGGGAGGAGGGGTGGGATGGGATGGGGTGAGAGAGTAAAATCTCTCTCTCTCTCTCTCTCTCTCTCTCTCTCTCTCTCTCTCTCTCTCTCATGCTCTTCATGTGTCCATTATGGCAGAGCCCTTAATGCGAACGGATGAATCGCAGTGTCCAAACCAATGAGCAGCTGCTAGTTCTGTTGTTTGGTGGTTGGTTGTGTGTTTGTCTGTCTGTTTGATTGTTGTGTCTTAACATCTCTGCTCTGTAAGTAGCATCAGACCAATGCCGCTCATTCCAGCTCCACTACTCACAGCTACACCCAGCTAAGTAACTAACAAGTCGTCATGGAGGGAGCTGAGCTATCGATACCTGGGGCCATACATACATGTCGTCGGTAAACTTACTTCTACAACAAGATCACCCCTGGGTACAAAAACCTTGCGGGTTCAGCGCAATCTACTTTCGTACCTGTATTCTTTGGGTTTTGTCTCGGTTTCTACCTGCGAAGTGGCCCAGAACGCAAAGGGTGAAGGTCAGATAAAAAGAGAAATTCCCTCCTTCTGCGCATGTCTTGAATAACCGCAAACGTTCTACGCATATCCGTTGCATCAATGTTGTTGACAAAATGGCTTCCAAACTGCGTGCCGTCTGCTTTACAGATGCGGAGGTTCTTGTCTTCTTGCAGGCCATTAGAGATGACCGACAAGTTCTGTTGTGTAGGATAAATACTAGCAACATGATCCGTAAAAAGAATGAAGCGTGGGCGAGAGTTGCAGCTGATGTGTCAGCCTTGGGCGTAGCGTTGCGCACAGTGACGGGGGTGTGCAACAAATGGAGAGATTTAAAGGAGGTGTTGTGGCAGAAGGCTGCTGCTTCGAAGACTGGGGGTGGGCCTCCGCAGAAACTCCACCCATTCACTGACTTAGTGAACGCAATCCAGGGTGAGGGCTCTGCACTGTCATCTGGCATTGCAGGTATGTAGCATGTACGCTGGAATTGTGTGTATTTCAGTGTTTGTGCGAATGATTTGAGTGTCAGTTACTGTTCTTTGTGATCTGCATCACTGTCCATCTGTCATTCTGTGCCTGGTGTGAATGTGTAACTGTTACTGTTGTCAGTGTCACTAGTCAGTTTAATGTCAGACTGTGACAACTTTCATCATTATTATTTTTTTTTCTTTTGACAGGCTAACATGACACTGTAAAAGTGTAATCAATGATCAGTGTGTAACTGAGTGAGACTGACTCTCTCTCTCTCTCTCTCTCTCTCTCTCTCTCTCTCTCTCTCTCTCTGGCTGTGTGTGTGTCATTGTGTCGTGTGTCTTGCGTGTGATATGATTCCTGCAAAGCCCCCACCCCCCCCCCCCCCCCCCCCCCCCCCCATGTTGGGCTGCTGCTTAGTTATCTATCATTTAGCTAACATGCTTTCATAGTTTCCCAATCATGACATGATATATTATAGACTACAAATGAAGTAGAAGAACATTAGTCCTAATTGATAGTAAGTCTTGAAATCATACCTTTTCTGTAGCTCTAGAGTGTGGATTATGGATTACTACCTCCAAAGCAAATTGTGAAGTAGTCAAACTACCAATGTTTGTGATGATTTTTTGTACTAATTATACTAATAGATACTAATGATATTTTTTCCAGTATAAAATGAAGGTGTTCCTCTACTGATATGCACAGTTATAATATCTGAAGGAATTCAAACAAAACAAGTTATATGATGTTACATGCTAATACTAAAGTGCATTTTCTTGTGTGTGTGTGTGTGTGTGTGTGTGTGTGTGTGTGTGTGTGTGTGTTTTTTTTGGGTGGGGTGGGGGGGGGGGGGTGCTAAACAATGTCTTATGATTGATATTATGTATTTTTTTGTCTTTTTCAGTGCATGGAACAGATTCAAGCAGCACCTAGACTTGAGAGTGTGAGTATTTTGCCTGTTCTTTATTTTTTCTTTCCAACTATTCATTCATCTGCTACAATGTAGTGAAACAGAGGCACCTGTCTTGTCAGCTTTCTCTGTATTGTACCTTTTATTGTGTTAATAGTGTTGAACTCAAATGTTAAACTGAATCACAAATAGCCTACGCACATACACATACACTTACACAAACACATGTGTATGTTGATAGTATAGATATGTTTTCAGTGTTGAGGAGCCCATGGGTTATAACTACTTCTTTCTGTCCCACTGTCAGTCTCCTTAGACTTCATTTCCTTTCATTGTTAGCAACATTTGATGATTTTATGCTGCTTCCACAAAACATTCAGGCAAAAAACTTGTGTGATGTGAAGATGTAGAACTGAAGCTGTGAATGGAAAACATACAGTATACACACACAGATTTCAGGTTTGGTTTTATAGCATTGGTTCAGTTTGTACTTGCACGCTTTGAAGCCTTTAGCCTGTTATTTTGTCACTCCCATGAACATGCTTTGAATTTTCCTGGCCTAAATCATTCTATGGTAAAGTTTGTTGAGTAGATACTAGATATACTGTGACCAATGTTTGTCCAGTAGATATATCAAGGTGTTGATGGTTTCTGCTTTAATAAAAGTGATTACATAGGCCTACTCTGTGATAGTATATACTGTAGTCACAATGTCTTCTTCCACTATGTTATATGGATTACAATCCTATTCTTTGGCCTATTACATGTGATATTACTCTAGCAGTATAGATCAGCAAAAATGTTGATTTACATACTTCCTAAATTGTCTTATCAATTAAACGAGCAGACTAATGTTTTACTGTTAGTGCATTCATTGATAACTATTAATCATTCTCAAAGAGGTGAAAGACTGTGCAATAATTGATAAAATATATTTTCAGCAGGTGAAAGATATTTGAAAGTTTGGAGATGACCGAGAGAGAGGTGGGGGGAGGAGGGGGTTGTTTGGATCAAATGATTTAATCAATGTGTTGGTGAGGTGGAGAGAAAGAGAGAATCTATGTGCACACCATGGTTGTGGTCAGTATCTGTGTTAAGAGAAAAACAATAATTTTGCAGCTGAGCACTTACTTATGTATTATCTTTCTGTCTTGTTTATTGTGTGTTTTATTGTTTGTTTATTTTACTGTTACAGCACAAGGGTTTTCTTGATTTTTTTTTTAGAAACTTGCTTCATGTGTGTTTCAGCACAAGAGACTGTGGTGTCAAGAAATCCAGTGTTACCCAAAAAGGAATATGTGGCAACAGGTAATGAATAGTTGATTTCTTTTTTATTATGTTTTTTTTTTTTAAAATTGATCAATAGCATATTCAAGCTTTTTTTTTTGCCTAGGGTCAAGTCTCCACTGGACCTCTTAGGGCTGCAGTCTGGATGCTATGTGCCAAATGTGGTGCTGATTGGCTCAGAAATGTGTTCACTGTGGCTAACATAGCAAGTTTGAAAATGTCATATTATGAACAGAGACATAAGATTAGAAACTGTGCTTTGGCGTTTTGGTATTTAAGTGTGAGAGAATCCCTCTGTCTTAGTCAGTCTGTGATTAAGACTGAGCATAAGCTTGCTCTAGCACTTGAATATTTCATGTAGTCTTTGCCACATAAAGCTGCTGTGCAAAATGCAGGTATGGAGCTCATTTAGTCACCATGGAATTTATTTTGTATGAAAATTTTTTTTTTCTTCTCAATTTTTTTTTTGTTTGTTTTTTTTTGGGGGAAGGGGGTGTTGTCTGCTTATTTTTGAGGTAGTTATTTGCTACATATGCAGTATGTCTGTTGCAGCGGGAGGTGGTGCGGTGGCATCAAGTTCTGTGGTGGTGTCAAGTTCACTTGTCACAATACATGGTGTCGACTATGTGACAGCAGGTAATGTTTCTCTTTCTAATGTTATCAAGGCTTATTTAATACTATACCCATCGACTTTTGCAAAGGATCACATTGCCAAACATTTGAAAAAACCAAAACCCACTAACTTTGGTAAAAACAAATAACCACATTTCATTCTTCTTTTTTTTTTTTCTTCCTCTTCAGTGTGGAGGGCCCACAATCCAACTTGATTACTCTGGCACATATTCCTTCTACTCCTGTTAGGTAATTCAGTACACAAAAAGAAGAAAAAAAGAATTAAATACAGATGTGTATTTGAATTGAAATGAATTAGGTATCAAAAGTGATTATTTTTTTTCAATTTGATCCTTAGCAAAAGTGAATGAGTATATATAGTAGGCTACTGTATATATGTAATTGAGCGGCCCAGTCGCTCATTTGGACTGATTGGACTGGATTGTGTGACCATATTAATTCCACTACTACCAACCAAACTGGTTCGCTGGTGTCAGTCGAATATAAATTCTTCTTAGGAAGCTCTATATGATCAGCCATGCAGGGGTTCCTACTCTTACTAGTGCTACAAGAATGTAATGTTTGTACAATAATACCATAGTGATTGATAATAGTAACAAAAGATGCTACAGTACATAATATTTTGGTTTAGTGATGTACATGTAAAAAGTAAATAAAAGATAGTTTGTATAGTTACAATTATGCATTGACTGTGAAGGTAATGTTTTCTTCTGGCAAACACAATAATTTTTTTTTCTGGATAGATATGGTTTTAGTAAATGCCTCATTCATAAGTCATTGTTTTACATTTCTTTAAGGGCACTTCTTGATTTAGCAGTCTTTAGACAAATATTCAATAACAAATCTGAAACAAATGATCATGATCAATTTGACAGGATCTGATCCATGTGAGGTGCTCTTGGCAAGGAGCAGCCCCTCCCGACCAGGCTCAGCCAATGCCAGCCTCTCCCAGGAAGGTATGTGCACATTGACTTCATTGGCTCAATTGTGTTAGGATGCCTAAGGCCTATAAGAATAAGAGGGAGAAAGAGAGAAAAGAGAGAGAGTGAGAGCACTGGCCATGAGACTACTTTTCTCTTGCATTCAGTCAATGTTGCTGAGGAGATCCCTTTTACATTTGAGACTGTACAACAGGTATGGTCTGAGGTTTTATGTTACTCAGCAGACAGACCTCTATATTTTTTTACACCTAATATTTTGGAAATATTTGTCAATATAATATTTTTTCTGGAACTGACTCAGACATTTAGACCCAAAAGACATAAAAATGGTTATATATATTGAAACCAAAACATGACGTCAATAAATATTTCGTTTTAAAGTTAGACATCTGGACATTGAAATAGTGTGCACAATGTAAAAACTGTGTAACTTTTTGCATGCTACTTGATAAAGGTGAACAAAGTTCACATACACTTTTAATTCACATTTTCCACATTTATGGCAATTTTTTTTTTTTTTTTGGGGGGGGGGGGGGGGGGGGGGCAAAAACTCAGCCTTTGAATGTGATAAAATGTCTGTGGGATCTTTCACCTTTGTGACAGAATCTATAATGGTTTTTCTTTTTAACCGATGAAATGATCTTGGATTTAGAGGCAGCCAGCTGTGTCCACACACCAGCTTCAGGTGCAAGGAAGGCAGGTCAGGAAATACCTTCATAGTTGCAGGATATGGCATGCAGGCATAAAAAACGATTACTACAAAATAACCCATTTCTTTGAAACACTTTGTAATGCAGTTGGGATCCGTTAATTGACTTAAGGGAACCTTATGCTTTAAAACCACATGTGTGCAGTATGTTTTCAGGAGGTTCCACTTCACTATCACATTCTCTGTTGTTGTCTCATTGGCTATTTTCTCTATTTTCTGCCTACCATGGTCTTCACTTTCATGAACAACACTGCAAGTGCCTGTTTCTCTTAGGCCTGGTTGATAGCAGAATATGATACTGTCTTTGATGTGTTATGAAAAGAAAGCATAAAAATCAGCCCTGTCACAGAGTCCCACACTGAAATTAAACTCCATAGCACCGAAATCACTATCATCATCATCATCATCATCATCATTGCATTTAGAAATATGTCACATGATCTTTGGTGATACTTATTGGAGCATGGCTCTGTAGCAGCAGTAGGGGAAAAAGACTTAAACAGAACCCCAAAACAACTCTGACACATATCCATCCAACTGGGGCTGATCACCGGCGATAATACTTTTTTAACTTTTGAGGGTTTTTTTAATAACCTGTGTATGTAGAAGAGAAAAAGATATTTGTCTGAATGCAAATCTGCGGTGTACACTCTTAATCTCATTACTCATTGTCAATTCTTTCTTTCAGACAGTTCACTCTTGAACCTCATCCACTGAGGCAAAGTCAGAATGTAAATACATTTTGTACAGCCTTAAATGAAAAGAACAGACACAAACTACAGTTTTAAAACAGTGGATACATGTTTATTTATCACCACAGCACATGTAAAATTAAACAAAGCACAAACACAAAAGAGTAGGTCAAGTACAAGGTATCTAAAATCATACACGCCAGTACTATGAATCAATAATCATGTTGATAGAGAATCACTGAATTCACAGGCAATACATTCCACACGCTTCTCTATCGCTATCTGAAAGAACCCCTCCCATCAAACTTTCAGAAATTGTAGAAGTGGCTACTCTTTATTCCAGCAATCCCACATAAATGCTCACACACAGTCTGATCTCGGATATAAACACGACAGCTTTGCTGTATCTGTACGGATTATGTTTGCACAAAAATCACTAGAAAAGCCAAATGTTGGTGTACATTAAAAACTTGTGTCTTCTTATTTCAGGCATAGCCATGACACCAACTACCCGTGGTGTGAAGAGGAGATCCGATGCATCAGAGAAGCAAATGAAATATGATGCTGGCTTACAACAGCTAAGTGACAGCCAGGTGGGAAACCGACAAATGTAGAAGAGAGTTTTTACAAGAATGAAACTGCTCTGAACAATGTCCAAATAGAGAGAGAACAGAGTGCAACTGCTCTGAACAATCAACGAATTGAGAGAGAACAATTAGAAATTCACAAACTTAAACGAGAGCTTGGTTTAGAGTAACGCTTGATTTCACAATTTGCACAATTGTAAGATTGCTCCTCCTCCCATTATTTTTACAGAGTTGTGACACGTTTAGTTCTCTCAGTAATGCTTGACAGAAAGTTTTATGTCAGTAATTCTTGATGTGGTTTAACAAAATTCTTAGTGTTTATTTCTCCAGCAACTATGGATTGCACCTAATTTCTTGTTCCCTCATGTGCCTGAAGAATCATTATTTCTTCTAGTGTTCCACTGTTTCTAGCTGTTGGTATCGACTGAGAAATAACACTGTCTGAAACTATGCAGCCGTAAAATATCGCTCGATGAACCTCTGTCGAACTAACTGACCCGCGGCCCGTCGCCTTCTTTCAGTGGGGTCGTGCACCTGTGGGTTGGCATGTTCAGCCACTTACCTTGAGCATTCACTTCTGGACCTCTGTGTACATCATCTCTTCTGGAGCGTCTGGTGGCAGGTCAATGTCGTCCGGTGGCAGGTCGATGTTGCTGCTTCTTGCAAAGTTGTGCAGGATCAGGCAGGCAGTGATGATCTGGAAAACCCAACAGAACATGTACATGTTTCCATGAAATTTGTACATTTACATGCATGGCAATATGTGTGAACCTGCAGTCAAAGATTTTAAAAAGCCCCCTTAGCTTTTTATCAAGGCTGTAAGGACAATGACTTTTTTCTTGTGTCTAAGGCTTGGCATAGTGAGGTGGGGCCCAGTTCTCTCCTTTCAACATTTTAACCTTCCCCAAGAATAATTTTTTAGTCAAGCACCCATTTGCACCTGGTTGGATTTATGAAAATGTGATTACACTGCCTTTCCTATGGACACACTACTACAGTGCCATAAATTTCAAACCCAGGACTTTTTGCTTGTAACTCCCAAAAGCTAAACGCTGAACTGTGGCAGCTCAAAAAAAAACAAAAAGAGAAAGATTCATTTGTTCATTAAAAATGTTTATGCATGTTTTCAAAATGTGGCTCCTCGGGTTCAGAAATTTAGCTCGCAGTATAGTGAAATTAGGACTACAGTCTTGTAACATTGATTTTTCACAGGTTTTTTGTGCATGTAATGATTCTATTTTTGTTCCACATATTCTTCTTGGATGCCCATTACTACATCCATTGTATCATGCTGAGGCTGTATGCAATGAATATGGCAGTGTCGAAAATATTCTGTACACAGCTATATTTTCAATTTTGTTTATATGGGTGCTGTTCTTAGCCAATCACATACTTATAGGCTAGCTATGGTATTTTTCTTGATCAAGGTAGTTACATTATTATTTTGTTAAGTATTGCATTCTTTTTATTTTAACTCTTTATTCAGGTGAGTTTTTTTCTGTTTGTTTCTTTGTTTAATAGTTTTCTTTCACTTCAGTCTAATATCATGTTTGATGAAAAGGCTTCAAATACACTACTAAACTGAACTGATTATGAGTTTGATCCTGGTGTTGTGTGTTGCTGGCTGTGCATATGTAATCTTCTGCCTGTGCCTTTCAAACTTTGATATGTTGGAATGGAAAAAAAAACCTGGGTTCATCCTGAAAAAAAAAAAGCAATAAAACATTAAAAGCATCCTAAACACTTAATTTGATGAAAGGTCAAACACACACACACACATCCCACACTCAAACAAATGAATAATTGAACAGGGTCCTTTTTTTGGCAACTGTCCCATAATGGGCGCATTAAAATAATTTTAAAGTTCTTGTTTGTATGGAATGGCCCCTGGACCAAGACTGGTGGTGATGTGGACGTTAAACCCGAAATAACAACATCCCAACCCATACTCTCTCACACAGTGCCACAGACACATACACACTGACACAGACTGAAAAGCAGCTTAACTGAAACAAGTTTGATAAAACTATTAAAAGGCCATAAACATGATGAAGTCACACTCACACGCACACTGACACTACGCAACAGTGATACATAGAGGCACTAAGACAGATTTAGCCTACACACACCCGAGAGCAAAGCCAACTATCGTAGCAGACGAACTTGGGAGCTAGATCTATCTGCTTGAACAGACGTCAGACTGATCACGCACACACATGCACAGACTGTGACGCACACAAAGTGGCAGTCACAGACAGACACAAACACACACACATCACATATATTTTGGTAACAATTTTACGAACTATTCTATTGTGTACTAACCCGTAGATTTTCTGGCTGATTGCAGCAGCAGCGGCATCAGTAGCTGGCATTTTCACTTCCACAGGCAGGCGACGCAACGAGGCCAGTGTCACTCTCGTAACAATTCTTGATGTTGTTTTTTCTGAGATACGCGGATTGTTTCACCAACATCATCTTGAAATGTGCCAGTGGCAAAAAAAAAAAGCGCAGTGCCAGACACACTTGTAGAGCAGGGGGCAGAGTTCCGTGTCTCCGTCTGTGCAAATCAAATTCAATGTCTCCTCAAAGGGTATCTGTCAGCTGGATGATGTTGTGACGACGAAATCCTAACTTCGCGTGACTTTCTCCATCATTGAACGTGTTGAACGGATTCGTTCTGTCCCTAAAATACGGTTCTCCGCAATAGTTGCCTTCGTCGGTGGAAAAACATAACGTTGGCAGCCATCTTTGTTTTCATCTAACCCAGGGCGGACTCCTGCCCTCTCCTCGTTGTAGCTTACTCGACCGTCACCCCACTGCTAAACACAAGGTTAAAGGTTACTCTCGTCATATAGATCCCAAAGTAACGGCCCTTCGAGCTTACGAGGTAGGGAGGTCACTTCCCCGCCACCCACGACATGTATGTACGGCCCCTGGGTTGCCTACCCATCAGAGCAGACGCTGCTTTCTGATCCACTGTGGTGGTGTTGAGTGGTACCTGTTCTGGTCCCACGTGACCATCACATCACCCACAGCTTCAGTGTCCGTTTCATCTAGGAGGCGTCATGGCCCGACAACAGACGATGTTCAGACACCTTCAGCGAGAGTGATCCCGCCGTTTTCTTAGGGCAGATGCCGCTGGAGTGTCCCATCAATCAGACTTGGAAGTTCAATCAGAGAGAGTAAGCGCTCAAAATACGTCGTGTAAAACGGCGTGCCTGTCGCGTAGGCGATAAATATCCTGATCAGGATCTTAGCGTGGGCTTCAAATCAAATGTTTGACTCTCTAGATCTAGTTGTTTGACCCATAAATCAAGATAAGATAACTCTATTTGCTATTGACTTACAGGCGTTGTCCTCCCCTGATTATCTTTTTATTTATTTATTTATTTTGTTTTGTTGTTTATTGGTTGATTGGTTGGTTGGTTTTTGACGGAAAATTTACTTGTCCATTCACGCAACAGCACATGTGTGCAGACATAAGGCCACAGAGGATAGATAAGTATGAAAAGATTGGGAAGACGTTTTCGTCGACTAGACTCCGCAGACTGCTGAAACTAATCGTTATTTAAACAAGCAGTTAGACCTGGGATCAGTAGCTAAGATAGTGTGCACCACTTCCATAGTTGTGTATATGTGTATGTGCGTGAGTGTGTGTGTGTGAGTGCGCGCGCGCGCGTGCATGTGTATGCAGACATACACGCATGCTTGCATTTATTATATGCATGCGAACGCCTGTTCTTGCAAGACAGAGCGAGGACAGTGCGCGCGCGCACGCACACACACACACACACACACACACACACACACACACACACACACACACACACACACTCATATAAATCATTTGTCACAGAGCCAGCGTGAGTAAGTGAGACCACTAACACTCCATCTAATAGTAACTCTCTTGAAGGGACTGGCACTGACCACTTACAAACGAACTAGACATCAGTAGGTGAGAGGATCAGCGACTTCGCCTTTCGCTACCCGCGGCTGCGTAGCGCCTATTGAAGGTATTTACCACTTCCTGTTGATCTCACTGGCTCTCTGTCTCCTGCTCTTGAGTCGGTAGCCAGACTGAGAGAACTGGCCACTGATGACTGCTGAGCCACCACAGCCGAATCAACACTGCCCCCTCCGACAAACGTCCGTGTGGGCACTGGATCCCAGACCCTAAAACACATCCTCCAACACTGTCCAGATCATGATGTTCTGTGACGTCAAACCTGGCCAGAACTGCAGATGCAGCTTTGGGGAAGCCGTCAAGACCTCGAGGAGACTGTGGGTTTCATTGTGGCGACAGGACTGAAGACATGATGCATCCGAAACAAAATCGGCTGTTGTAGAAGAAGAAGAAGAAGAAGAGTTGGCAGTCCGTTCGCCATACATCGCTTTTGTCAAGTACAAATCACACACTCGGTGGTCTGTACGAGGAAATGAGTGCAGACAGGCCGTAGGCCGCCCTCACCGAAAAGTGAACAGTAACATTTTGGCGTAAGCGGGCAGCCCAGCCAGCTGAACAGTACTTACGGTGCCATGGTGACTGCGATTCCCTGAAAAGGTCAATGACCTGCGGAAGCAAACATCGCATTGTAGGAAAACCAGACCTGGTTGCACACCAAAGATTAAATCGCCAAGGCCTTGCTTAAGACATCAAGTATGTATAGATAGGCACGAACTGTATTGTTTTTCAGAATTTGTATTGTGACAGAGAGTTGATTTACCTTCTTTTCTTTCATAAGTCCACCAAGGTACATGCCAGATTCTTTTTCCAAAAAGATTAAAAATGAAAGAAATGGACTCTTTTGGTGAAAAGATACCTGGTGTAAAGAGAAGATCACGGATGAGTACGAAGGTCTGAAATGTGACGTCGGGTAAGGGGTAACTCATGTATTTCTAGATTGTGAATGATGTCATGGGATGAAATCTCAAAAAACAAGTGAGATGATTGATGATTGGTGCGCGCGCGTGTGTGTGTGTGTGTGTGTGGAGGGGGGGAGGTGCAGGGGGGAGGGAGGGATGGCATTTATTTGATTTACCATCCGTATAATGTCGATTTTGGGTTCGAATTCATGCTGCGCCTCAAAACGTTTGCATGGATTATAAAGTGATTTCGTGCAAAATTCTAATTGTGGCGTGTGACCAACAGCGAATTATGGGAAAACGAGTCAAGAAATTGATCGTCTTACCCCTTGATCTATTCACGACCTTACTTGAAGTGCAAAATCGAACTTCGTTTAATGTTCTAACAGATGATTAACAAGACGATGAAGATGATGTTAAGAGGGTCCGGTTTTCGGTATGGACTATATGACAAAAGTTGCGCCTCTGTTCAGAATACATCCCAGTATCAATCAGGCACAAGAAGCCGAGCTGGTCTGGAAATTTGAACAATATTCTTAGGGACGGTTCCACGAAGAGGATGAAACTCGTCCGTGTCCAGTCTTTTCCATTTCAGCCACTGGTGCGTCCTACAACTCGGATAGAAGCCAGACCCGAAAGATTCCTGCAAACATATTCCACCGGAAGGGCTGAAACCTTTCGACCTGGCACACCATGGCACGCTGGCACCGCTATGGCACGGTGGGAGGGTCCTCGGCAATCATCAAGGCCTGGAATAACAGCTGACATTGCGGCATCTCCCGATGGTGCCAGCTCGTGTTTAGGAGAAAAGAGGGAATCCCGATAAGAATCCCTTCCGTTCGGTGGATGGACGA
>JADBJO010008162.1:95625-100436 GCA_016801955.1 Conus betulinus | reverse complement strand
TCCACCACCTTTTTTTTTTAACTTTGTATGTTTGCAATGCTTTATTTTCCCTGCATGCACTTTTTTGTGTTGTTTTCCCTTCCCCCTCCTTCCGCCCCCCCCCCCCCCTTCTCCCTTCTCCCTCCCCCTCCCCCCTTCCCACATCCTACTGGGGCTTTTCGGACTTCCGCCAATTATTTGCACGCCGGAGCTCCACAATTTATGACAGGTTCAATCAATCCGTTCACGGAGACAACCCCCCCCCCACCTCCCCCCCCCGCCGCCCCCACCCCCCCCCCCCCCCCCCCCCCCACCGCCCCCCCCCCCCCCCCCCCCCCCCCCCCCACCAACCACTTTGCTTTATCTTCCCTCCAACCCCACTCCCCTCCTGCCATTCCCTCTATGCGGGTCCCTCAACGCACCACCTTTCCCACATCTCCCACTCCCTCCCACCTACTGAATTTTACCTCATCTGTTTTGGTCTGTCAGTCACCTTGACAGACCGGCATGGAAGTGTAGAAATGTTTAGTTGTCACCAGTCAGTTTTTTTGCCGCAGGGAAATATCCCCCCCGGAAAGGCCCCCCTGGAATATGTCTTTTATCAATGAGTTTTGTATGATACCAAAAAATTTATTTCTCTCACTCTCCTCCTCCTCGGCCCTCTTCCTTCGTCTCCCGCTCCGTACCATCCTCCTCTCTTCTCTCATCACTCCTCTCGAAACTGGCCTCTCACCTCGTCTCCACTATCTCCCCCCCCCCCCCCCCCCCCCCCCCCCCTCTCCTCTCTCTCTCTCTCCCTCTCTCCCTCTCCTCTCTCTCTCTCTCTTTCTTCCTTTTCCACCACACACACACACAACACACCACCCTCACGCACCATTCTCTCACTTTCACACTACACACACCACAAACCCACACACCACACACAGACACACATTACAAGACAGAGACAGAACAAAAGACAGACCTGCATAACAGAATCAATTAATTAACTTTGTCGTTGTCACCCCAAACTATTCATTGACTCCCTGCCTGTACCCAAACACCACGTGGACGGAATTGCAGTAGAACTCCGACATTCTACTACAAAACTCAAGGATCCTGGTATGCCGTCCCGCCCCTTTAACTGGAGCCCAATCACGGACCCCACCCACCCCCACCCCCCCCCCCCCCCCCCCCCACGCCACCCACCCCCCAAGACCCCCCAACCCAACCCCTCCCCCTCTCCCCTCTTCTGGCTTTGCCTTAGGAAAGGGCATTCTATGATCCCAAAACCAATTTTTTGGTTTTCATTTGCGTAATCTTTCTCCCGACAAAACAAACACACAACCGAAGAAAGGAGTATTAAAAGTCTTTATTTAAATTTTCCCAGCTTGGTTCGAGGTGTATGCTTGACTCTTGTCTTTTTTTCTGGGTTTTTTTTTTTTTTTTTTTTTTTTTTTTTTAACTTTTTCTTTTTTTTTCTGTAACAATACCAGCAAGAGACCTTGACGGAAGATTTTCGCTTTCTGCTGTTTTTGTTTTACTTCTTCTATTGATCCTTGTTAATCCAATGCGCGGGTGTTTGTTTTTTACTTTCTTTCTTGTTATTCCCCCTTTCCCCTTTGATTTTCTAAGGAACAAGGGTTGATTTAATTTGAACAAGTAGTTGCCAAAGAACGAATGTGGATCAACTATTTCTGTGACTGTACAGCATCACGTCATGATAAAAAAAAAAGGGGAGGGTGGGGGTGCGGGTGAGGAAGAGAATGAAGAGTGCTCGTACGTGGGATGGGGTGGAGAAGGAGGGGAGGCAGAGATTTTAGAGATGATTGCAAATAGTTCTGATTCTCCTTATATACGCGGATATAAGTGCAACCGTTTCTGGCCCTTCTTTGTGTTTCTCTTCTCCCAATGTAACCCCCTCCCCTTAAACAACAGCGCCAATTCGCCGAAATGCTTCTCTTCTCCTCTCTCTCCCTCTCCGTCACATCTCTCCTCACCTCCTTTCTCTCCCCACCCCCCTCGCTCCCTCACGTCATCTATCTCTTTCTCTCCCTCCGCCCTCTCTTTTCCCTCTCTCTCCTCTCGTCTCTCCCGCCTCCCCTCCTTCCCTCTCCCTCCTCTCTCATCACTCCCCCTCCTCTCTCTCTCTGTGTGGTGTGTGTGTGTGTGTGTGTGGTGTGTGTGTTTGGGTGTGTGGTTTGGCATGTGTGTGTGTGTTTCTTTCCCTATTGGGTTTCTGTTGTTTGCACTCAGATGATAACGACTAATTCTTTCTCACTTATATTGCAATGTAAGTAACTTAGACGTCCTCGGCGCCATTATTCAGGCCGTCACAACCAGCTACCGCATTTCTTGATTGGTCTGCATATTGCAAGTCATGCGAAGTCTTTTGCTGACTTGTGGCATGGTTTGTGTGGTTCAGGCAATTTTTCCTTTCCTTTCCTTCACCCCCCGACCAGCCCCTCACTAAAAGCCCCCCCCCCCCCCCACCCCCCCCCCCCCCCCCCCCCCCCCCCCCCCCCCACCACCCTTTTAGGGTCTTTTTTTCTGCATCATTCACAGGGGAGGGTCCGCTGAGAACCAGTCCCACTAGAGCTTAATCGTTGTTTCACGCGGCGACAGCTTTTGGCAGCAACTGCAGTGCATGAACTCAAACCCGAATGGACTAATTTCGTAGGCGATTTCTCTGGGACTGATCAGAATTTCAGCATCTGCACACACGCACGTCCATGCCCTTGTATACTTCGTCCGTCCTTACTACAATTCATACAACGAGGCTTAAACTGTGAGGACGGATCTTTATAATAGCAAAGCGGATTCATCAGTGTCTTAGTCAGTGTGGTTTGATGGCCAAGGCTACGGCGTGAACGTTTACTGGGTACGTCTCTTAAGTCGTTCGTGAACTGGGCTTTGCTTTTGCAAGCTTCTCAGACATCTAAAATCACCGTAGTCTCTGGATGGACACAAAACATTTCGCTTCAGTGAAGTCATCTGCTCTGCTTGCAACCAAAATCTGAAGCGTGAAACGTACAAGGGGTGAAAAACGGCTCGGAAATCCACTTGAGAAGGAGCTCCAACAAACGTCCGTTAAAAAAAAAAATCAGCTCAGGCCTTACTTTCAATTTTTTCTTTAACCCAGTCTGTACACATATTGTTATCAGAGCGGGAGAAAAGCTTACTGTAGCTGAAATGAAGGTGAGGGTCCCATAAGGATTTGACGTAGCAGTGGGATCAATTCCAGGTGAGTTGCCTCCCTTTGTCACCCATCCCTTCTCTGGTTTTTGGGCACGTGTCCTATCTCCATCCTCATCTTAATACCCACCTGACACACCACAGATTTCAACCCCCCACCCTCCTTGTCTGTGTCTTCTTCCTGACTTGGTGTCCATTTGCATCTGAAGCTGAGTGGTTCCTCTCTTTTTTTCCCTGTGTGATGATGGTTTGCATTGAGATGGGAGAGTAGGTACAGCACGCACCGGCGGTAGTTTTTGGTTTCTGTGCATGTATTTGTTTTTGATCTCGGGATGGGTGGCGGGCATAGTATCACTGCGCGCGCGCGCGTGTGCGTGTGTGTGTGTGTGTGTGTGTGTGTGTGTGGTGTGTTGTGTGTGTGGGTGTGTTTCGTGTGTGTGTATGTTATTAATCAGTTGTAAATGTAATCGAGTTATTTGCCTCGTTACGTTAGTATCATTTGATTTTGCATTCGATGTGTGAATCTTGTAGTGTCAAAGCCGTTTGATTTTTTGAGGTTTTTCTCTTCTTTTTCTTTTTGTTTTTTTTTTTTTTTTTTTTTTTTGGCGTTTGGCCTGCTTTTGGTAATCTCTCTCTCTCTCAGCTCCCCTCGCTCCCTCCTCTCTCTCTCGTCTGCTCACCCTCTCTCTCTCTCCTCCGCCCCGCCTCCCTCCTCCTCTCCCTCTCCCCCCCACCTCTCCTTCCCCCCCCCTCTCCCTCCCCATCCCCCCCCCCCTCCTCTCAATCCGGATAGCCCCCCCCCCTCTCTCTCTGCTCTTCTCCTCGTCCTCTCCTCCTCTCGTCACGTCGATCCCTCCACCCCTCTCACCCCCCCGTACTCGCCCTCCTCACTCTCTCCCTGCCTCCCTACTCCACCACTCCTCTCTTCTTCCGTCCTACTACTCGTCTGCTATCACTTAATCACACAACGTTCAAACACACATGTATTCCACACACACACACACACAACAACACACACACACACACAGAAACGCTAGTGGAGACTGACACCCAGGCACTGAGGCACATCGACAATGAGTAGATAGAGAGGAAGTAAAGAAGAAAACATCTAAACAGTTTGCATTGCACACTGATACAGCAAACCCTCCACAGACCAATTCACTGTGTACAAGCAGAGATCTTTCTTTAAAGGTGCACTGTTTCTTTTTCGACTTTCAGCCTAATGGAAAAGGAATCAAATTAGAAGACTGTAGTTCTGGTTGAAGTAGTCCTAGTCGTATTAATTTGTTTTCACATTTTTTACAAATATATATATATATATATATATATATATATATATATATATAGATATATAGATATATATATATATATTTTTTTTTTTTTTTTTTTTTTAAATATAAGGTTATCGAATGTGGCAGAAGAAAAACATTTCCTTCTATATCTGACTCCATAACCAGTATGTTTCTCATCACCGAGGAAGCTTTACTCACATGACTTAAACACCCTGTGGACAGGAGAAGCCTTTCCTAATGGACAAGGAGAACCCCACCCCCAAGGAACCCTTTGAGGGGGTTCATCATCGACCTGCTCAACGAGCTGGCCACCATGGTGGGCTTCCACTATCGCATTGACCTCGTCCCAGACGGAAACTATGGCGC
>JADBJO010008162.1:88125-90625 GCA_016801955.1 Conus betulinus | reverse complement strand
CTTCTGAGGGGACTATTCTATCCATTCCAGATGTCCGCTTGAGGTCCTCACATCAGGATGTGTCCATTTCCCATGGGTGGTGAGGAGTGGGGGCGGGGGCAAGAAAGGGGGAGAAATGGTTGAGGGGGAGGCAAACGAAGGGTAAAGGGCGGAGAGAGAGAGAGAGAGAGAGAGAGAGAGAGAGAGAGAGAGAGAGAGGAGAGAGACTGACAGACAGACAGACAGACAGACAGACAGACAGACAGACAGACAGACTGACTGGACTGACAGACAGACAGAGAACCCTCATAAACTCAGGAGTTTTATTATAAGGCCACCGGCTACACAAGTTCACATTTTAGATCAGGGAAAAATTAAATAATACGTTAGAAGAAAAATTGTCCATTCTTCAATAGAGAAAAAAAAGCTAGAAATCTCTAGAGCTGCAACAAATCTTCCAATATGATGTTTTTTGAAACACAACAAATCCCTTACCCAAATTACTCATATTACTATGTCATTGTGTTCAAGATTGCCGGAAGTCTCCTCATTGGGTTAAAGATGGGTAATTGTCTCAGTTTGAAGTTGAAAACAGACGGAGGTCTCGTCTTTGTGGTTAAGGTCTCATTATTGTGTTTCAGATGGACAGAGGTCTTATTTTGAGATTAAATATGGACGGAGGTCCTAACATAGGGTTAAAGATGTTTGAAGACTCCCTTCGAGGTTAAAAATGACGGAGTTCTCACCGTGTGGTTCCGGTCTCATTGCTGGGTTAAAGATGAACAGACGTCTCATCTTTTGAGGCTGAAGATGAACAGAGGTCGTATTTTGAGGTTAAAGATGGACAGAAGTCTCATCTTGAGGCTGAAGATGAACAGAGGTCTTACTTTGAGGTTAAAGATAAACAGAGGTTTGCCCTTGACGTTAAGGATGGAAAGAAGTCTCATCTTTGGGGATAAAGCTGGATGAAGATCTTTGTTTTGGGTAAAGGATCGATGGACGCTTCCTCTGTAGGATACGTGTGGGTAAAGGTCTTGTTTTCCTTTCTGTAAGGGATGAATGAATGAAGGCTTGTTGTTGTTGTTGTTGTTGTTGTTGTTGTTGTTGTTGTTTTTTGATCAGAGTGGATGGAGGTCTCATAGTTAGGCTAGGAGTCTTACCATGAGAATAAGTATGGACGGAGGTTCATCTTGAACCGTGGGACCAATGAGGTCTATGACCCTACACGCTACGTGGATACGCCAAAAAGTCTTTTAATCCCGCTAGATAACATGTACTGCTGTACAAGAATACGAAAGCTATTTGGGGAGAAAGTAGAGCTGGTATTTCGGCGGCGAGTGACACAGACGATTTCAATGACAGGGATTTAGTATCGATAGCTCTATCTCAATTACTCTTAGATTAACTCAGCAGATGGTTTTGCTACAGGCTTATCCAATTCGAATGTTTTCGATGTGATCCTGCCGTTGCTAATGCACAAATTTACAGTAGACGACAGGGGAAGAAAAAGAGTTTAAAAGTATCACAGGGAAAGATAATTTTCTGACATTTCAGGAGGAGGAAGAATCAAAACACAAAACAAAAAAGAAACAAAAACAACAACAAAAAATACAAAATAAAATAGTAAAGGCGGTGGAGGAAAAAAAAAAGCAACAACTGAAGACAACAAAGGATGTAATATGATTTTCGGTCACTGACCAGTCGAGCATAATTATGGTGAATGATCTCACTAATCATGCGGATCAACAGCTGGAAGACTTCAGCATTCCATTAGAAGGTATTGATAAACATACAGTACTATAGGTGTACTGAAGGAGGAAAGAATAAATCCGGGAACTTACATTAAGTTAAGGTGTAGGATGGACAGAGATAACAGTGCTCTTGGTCAATGACCGACGGCGTAAATGGATCCCGGCGTACAAAGAAAAAAAAAATAATTATCTCGTCAGAAAAAAGGATTAGCCACACATCTTCCGTTTTCCCCTCCATCAAAGAACATGCCTTTGGCTGAGAATGAAGACAACAAAGAGTTGATGGGCGGAAGCAGAGAGAGGGCATTAGCGTCATTAGCGGATCACAGGCTGGCGTCCAGTCTTACCATCAAAGGAGTGTAGAGCTGGCATGAAGCGAACGTTTTCTGTGATGTAGCACTCGGGTTCTGCCTTCAGTTTCGAAGTCCCTCGAATGAGACTGTATGCTGAAGTTCAGTGACTGATGGGGCACACGTAAGAATTTCACAAGCAAAGTGAATTCTATCGCCAATTTTCGGAAGAGAAAGCCAATGTCGCCGTTGGTGTAGATAGCTCGCTACTCATCGCATGTATATATCGTTAAAAAAAAAAAAAGAGAAGACATGTACGAAATGCTAAGTGACTGATGATAGCTCAACTGAACAACACAGGAAACGAATGGTTAGCGCCTACAAGCAGTTCTTCAGTCGGCTCTACACGGTAGGCGGCCTGTGGTGTAAACGAGAGCGTGGATTGTAAGGTGGTCAGAAGCTGATCTTTACTGAGGGTGT
>JADBJO010008162.1:62500-75000 GCA_016801955.1 Conus betulinus | reverse complement strand
AGTCAAGCTGAGGTGAATAGGAAAAGAGAGAGAGGGGGCGGGAGGGAAGAGCGATCACAGAGAGAGAGAGAGAGAGAGAGAGAGAGAGAGAGAGAGAGAGAGAGAGAGAGAGAGAGAGAGACAGAGAGAGAGAGACAGACAGACAGATAGACAGAGACAGACAGAGACAGACAGGACAGACAGACAGACAGGCAAGCATAAACAGTAATTCGCTTGAGAGAGAGAGAGAGAGAGAGAGAGAGAGAGAGAGAGAGAGAGAGAGAGAGAGAGAGAGAGAGATTAAAAAGGTGCTATTACTACTACTACTACCACGTAAACTGCTGCTGCTGCTGCTGCCGCTGCTGTTGCTGCCACGACAAACACAGCTACTGCTACGATTACCACCACAACAACTATCACTACTCCTCCTACTACTACTACAACCAGCACCACCACCACCACCACTACGATTACTACTGTTACTACTACTGCTATCACTGCTGCTGCTGCTGCTGCTGCTACTCTACTACTACTACTACTACTACTACTACTACCACTACACTAACACCACTTACACTACTAATTCTGCCACTACTACGACGGCAACTACAACGACCGCTGCTGCTGCTACTACTGCTACCATTACTACTACAACAACTACTGCTACTGCTGCTGCTGCTGCTGCTGCTGCTACTACTACTACTACTACTACTACTGCTCATGATATTGATAATGATAACACTAACCTGCTTCTCTGTCTTCCCCCCAGAAATCCCTGTGTTCAGAGATGGCCCAGGAGCTACGTTTCGCCGTGCGCTGCGTGGGGTCCTCCAAAAAGACCCGCCTGAAGCGGCGCTGCTCCAAGTGCAAAAGGAGCACGGACGGCAGCGAGGGCGGCGGGGCCCGCTCTGATGGGGCTGGCGGTGGTGGTGCCAGTGGTAGTGGTGGGGGTGGGGGTGCGGGGGGGGACCCTTCCCTACACGTGTGTGAGGTGCTGCCTCCTTCTGCCTCCGCCTCTGACCCCGCCAATGGCATTATACAGTTACGGGAGGTTCGTCGCACCCCGTGTTCTTCTTCCACCAGCAGACGTTACGAAACCGAGTTCTCGCGACCCCGAGACTTCGCGGGGAGAGTACATCCATGTTGACTGCAGTGACGGGGAAGTGTGACCCCGCGTGTTTACTGTTGTTGTTGTTGATATTGTTGTTGCTGTTTTGGGGGAAGGTGAGGGTAAGGGTGGGGGGTTACGGAGGGTTTTCGTGTTGTGCGTCTGCGTGGACGAGTTCATTAACGATGCTGTTGTGCCTGAATCACGGAAAGTTTTTTTTTTCTTTTTTACTGAGAGCACGTGTGGGTACAGGTCCTCTGTATTTGTGCGGATTCCACGTCTTTCTGCTGGCTAATGAAGACATGAGCAGACGTGGTGAGGCTTCGAGGGAACGAACGTTTGTTCAAACTCAGGAAACAAAAATAAAATTGATGCTTAATGCTGAACAATGTAGGTGGTTTACCACTGAACAATGTCAAGCTTTAAAAACTGAATCATGAAATCTTGCCCAAAGGAATAGCATTTCTGGGGATTGAGCAGTGACGGTGACTAAAGAATGGAAGAGACGATGGTCTAGAAGAGAGCTGATTGGTCGGTTTAATATACAGAATTCAGCTGCTCTGAACCTATGCCTTGAACTCAACCAGATCTGGAAGACACATGCTGAATGCTGGATCGTAAGTGAGAGTGACACCTGTGACGTGAATAGCTCTAAACCCAGTCCCTCGTTCTTTGATGCATATCTTTGGGTTCGCAACAATGCCGTGTCAAATGGGCACCAATCAGTAGGAACTTTACAATCATCGGTGAATAATGCAGTCCGACACGTCACGTAAATGAATGAATGAGAGAGAGAGAGAGAGAGAGCGCGCGCAACCCAGTCACTGATTCTGACTGCTTCTGGTTATAATCCATTTGATCATCGATGAAAACGACGCAAATGTTGTCCTCATATCAGAAAGGCGTTTTGTTACTCATGCATTGCTCACGTACATGTATGTTATTAATACAAAGGGCCTCTTTTTTCAGTCACATTCTTTGCAAAAAAATTTCACATCTAGAACCGATTGCAAACATGACATCAGCATTTCGATTTGAATATGAGTTCTGAAGAACCGTCTGTTAGCGCTTAAAAAAAAAAAAAAGGATAACAAACTCCAATGATGACTAGCTTAAAATGAGTCGGAGTTCAGCAGCATCGAGTTCCTGACATCGAATATGAATAGATGGTAGATGAATCTCTTTCAGATTGTAAACCTCGCCGAGGGAAACAAAAAAAAAAAAAGAAAGAAACAAACTGACGAAAACCCCACACGAAGGCTTTTGAAGCTGAATCCGTTAAGGCCGTTGAACTGCAAAAGTGAAAATTCCGGCTAAAATGATAGATGGTCAGCCAAAACCAAAGCACCACAATTATCAACATAACTGGACCATAGAAAAGCTTCACCAACAATATAAGAGGTTTCAAGTCAAACCGAATTAACTACAATGAACACCATCACTGCACTTATTAGAAAGGACTTTAATGATGGCCTCCACGGATAAACGGATAACACTGTGCCAGACAGGCACAGCTTTGGAGTTTCCATAACTGTGGGCTTTTTCTTCTGAATCAGTTCTGACAATTTCTGTCCGTAAAAAACCTCTGTGATGTGACAAGAGACGATGTTCGGAAATCCTTGAGATAGGGAGGTGAACAAACTGCTTTCAACACTGCGTAAACTGTACGAGTAATAGAAGTGAACTCAACCTTTTTCTTCTTCTTCTTCTTCCTCCTCCTCCTCCTCCTCCTCTTCTTCTTCTTCTCTTCTTCTTCTATTCTTAAGTTTTTTACGACGAGTGTTAATTCTTATCGATTTATTCCGTTGAAAAATGATCTTCATCTATTCCTTGCGGATATCATTTCTAATCCGCTTAATTCTGAAATTTCTGCTCTCTGATCTTTATATTGCTAGAAATACACGCTTTATCAATTAAAGAGATGATCGTTTGATAAAAAAAAGTTAACAAAGCGTTGATTATTAATGAGTTGAAAGATAGTTCCTGGGTATCTTGAGTTTTGTCATTGATGTTTCTTGTATCCATCTGTAGTCCAGAATTTGACAAAATAAGATTCAAATGATGCAGAAAAAATATTGTTAATGTGCATCTTGAAAACAAAACTGTAACGTGTCCTCAGTACGCTTATTTTCTGGTTGATCACTACAATTTTGTTGTTTTCGTAACGATTTATTTTGATTCTCGTATTACAAAGTGGGTCAGTGCAATCACCCTGTTTGGAGTGTGTGTGTGTGTGTGTGTGTGTGTGTGTGTGTGTGGTGTGGTGTGCGTGGTGTGCGTGCGTGCGTGTGTGCGTCTGGGTATGAGTGTGCGTGGGTGGGTGTACCCTTGTATGCCCTTTTTGTTGGGTAGCCTGTAAAAATATGACTCCACGAGACAAGAGGGGCGCAGGTGGGGGGGGGGGGGGGGGGGGGGGGGAGGTCGATAATTCTTGGTTTCAATCTACAGATGCATATAGTCAAATACTTGTATACTCTGTAACCGTCCGTAGATGCAGAATATGCATTGTATGCTAGGTTACCCCATGAGTTAACATTGAATCACAGCTGTATGCAACATGCCCATGGGAATAATCCTCCCACCCCCATCCCAGCAGAGCCTTCAACGTCAATTGGCCCACCTCTATATAAGGAAGAAGAAGAAAAAGAAGATCCCCACCCCCCACCCCCACCTCTCCTATACCCACCCTTTGCTCAACATTCTCTATGTTCAACATCTCTGTGGTGTGTTTCGTTCACACGTGAGTCGACAAAGATCAACTGTTTACGCACTGAAGAAGAAAAAAAAAAAAACAGAAAAATATTAATGTTTTGCTTACAAGACTTAGTTAATTATAGAAGGCAACCTTTACGTACACAATCCGTTGTCCAAATGCCATATCCATTTTTCAGCAATTTTAAAAAACGGAAAAAAATATGTCGACCATGTCTGTTTTTGGTGATAAAATATTTTGCTATAGATTGAACAGCGATCTGTGCCAGAATTATCGTTACACTGAAACCAAAGACTGTGGAAAAGGTATGAAGGTAAAATATAACTTGATAATCGTCATTTCGTCGACAGTTTCAAATTTCCTCCTGTATCTAGAGCTTTTTGTACTTAAAGTGCATTTTTGTTCATCTTAAAACTTCGGGTTAGACACACACGCAAATCCAACGAGTTTACTTTCTTTAGATTGTACTGTATATGCAGAGATTAAATTTGGTGACACAATATTACCAGTAACACTTATTCATGTCAACCCTGTGACAAGTGTTGTACGATATACATGTACAGCTGACCTGTGAAACGTTTGTATCTGTGGATCTATGTGTGCACTATACTATGTATAACCCTGTGTACATAGTCTCTTCCTCTGCTACCCTACCTGCTCCACATAGCGAGGATGGTTTTATACTGAGGAAGACCCGGTAAAGCGGAAAATGTTGAATCTCTCTCTCTCTCTCTCTCTCTCTCGCTCTCTCTCTCTCTCTCTCTCTCTCTCTCTCTCCTCTCCTGTATATTTTGTTTGGATATAGCATAAATATCAATAGGCCAAATACTGTTGACAGAAAAATGTAATTTTGAAGATTCGATCTGTACATAAGTGATCCACTCATTGATTTACTTATTTGTTTATTTATGTGTTTGCTCTCTAGCTTTATCCCTTTTTTTAAATTCATTTACTCATCTATGTATGTATGTATGTGTAGTGTATGTATGTATGTATGTATGTATGTATGTATGTATGTATGTATGTATGTATGTATGTATGTATTGTATGTATGCATGTACATGTATATGTACGAATTTATATATGTTTGCATGTTTGTACATACGTACGTACGCAAGCATGTATATATGTATGTATGAATGAATGCATGCATGCATTCATGGATGCATAGGTAGATGTATGTATTCATTTATTTATTCATTCATAAGCTCAAGACCACACACAACATTCTCTTAATCTCTTCATCTGTTTTTGTTTTGCTTGTTTGTGTGTTTGTTCTGTTTTCTTTTCGTTTCAAGATCGAACACAAAATTTAGATGAACACCAAACAGCTTTTGGAAAGCATACATGAAGTTCTATTTCAGTTACTGACGTATGCAACTGCACGAAACAGGTATATTCGTAAATAACTCTTCTCCCATCCGCAATTAGAATTATACAATGGCTATCATGCAACATGGCTGCACAATGACCTACTCGATGACATATACGTAAGAGTTGTCAACGCACAAAGATTACCATGACTGCGAATGTGTGTCTTCTGCGTCTTTGAACCTCATAGATTCAAGCCAATTGTCAATGGATGTTGAAACGTACTCATGTATAGCATTGTACTAGCATAGTGTGCTGTTTTGCATTGGTTTATATTGTGCAGTGTTGTCTGACTTTAACATCACAACACAGCATAAATTACTAAGTGAACTCCGGGCCGCTCTTCCTGCAAAGAGAGTGGCGTTTCGTCATAGTGTGGAGACACTCCTAAGTTGGCCCCTGCCTGAGCTCTATGAGGTGTTGTTGTGTTTTGCCCTACGAAACGGAGCTTCGTTCAGAACTTTTTCTGCCTGTCTTGCTTCCGTGGAGATCTTTGACTTGACGGAGTACCTGCTGCTCAGTGGGATTCCTTGTTTGTTTGTTTCTTTGTGTTGTCCATCCATGCTGATGATGGCGTGAATCAATGTGGATGAGGGGTGGGGGGTGCGGGGGGGTGGGGGGGGTGGTGACTTTAATTACGAAAAGTAAACCCTGGAGAAACACAGACGGACTTCAGAAACACCCGAAAACAAATGCAGGAAAATCTATCCACCGGTCACCTCGATCATATATAAAAACAGAGGGACGGGACTGGGGAGAATATTGTAGTGTTTTGCAAGCTGAATTTCTATTGGGCAACATTGAGGTCATTCGTCTCATCTTTCGATCTGATTGGCTCTGTGTCCGTCTCCCGACTGTTCGTCACTTGCTACCGCTGATTAAGTGTCAAAGTGTCAAGTTTGAAGCACACACACACACACACACACACAGTGGTTGACGCATGGGCAAAGACTACGTGCAGGTGGCAGGCCACAGAACAATCATCTGGCACACGTGGGGTACATCTCAGGACTGCAGGAACCATGTGCGTGTTGAAGTAATGTCCACAAGTTCTCAGTGACTTGCACTGTCCAACAGAACTCAGACAGGGACTGAAAGCGACACGAGGTATTCATCCTCTCCGCCCTAGAGCTATACTTCAGGAGGGGAAGAGTCACAGGAAGTATGTATATCTATTGTTGGGTGACCGAAGAGTTTAATTTGTGTTTGATCATGAGAGATGAACCTCCACACTAGTCACGGACGTAAGGCAAAAAAAGTGCTTGCCCGCTCCCAGACTCTCACATCGTTCCACGCTGCCTTGAGATACCCTTGGAAGCTTCTTCGTTCGCTGCGCTTTGCTGCGTGGTCTTTAATTAATAGGGATAGTGGTGAAGTGTGTGTGATGCGTGGCAAGTTTATTTCGTTTATTTTGGTGGAAGAATTCGCAGATTTATTATACAATTGTGACTTTCTTTCTTGGCGTGTAATTTTGTTGTTTTCGTATGCAAAACGTCCAGAATGTTCGTGAAGTATATATTATATATGCTGACATTTTGAGAGACGTGCCCATTCAATCTGACTTTGTAAAATTTGAAACGGTAAATGTAATCCTGCAAAGGTGTTTTTTTTTTTTTCCTGTGCAATCATAGTCAGTATCTGCAGTGGAGTTCTTGTCAGGCAGAAACAATATCTTCGAAAAATGACGCATATGAGAGAAGTCTTGAGGCTAAAGGTTCGAAAGCAGATTCCAACTGTCACAAACCTAAAATGAAAAACAATGATCGAGACGTTGGCGCTGGGTTTCCCCATCAACCATAGAGTCTTCTGTGGTGTGACGTGGATGCAGATGCGCATGACGACGTATAAAACGATGAATGAGCGACAGAGCAGGCAAAATGTGGGCAAAAAAATGAGCAGTACGTCAGTCAAGATTTATCATCATATCATAATTATCATCCCATAATCAACTGGTTGCCGTCTCAGACACAGCGATATCAGCCGGTGAGGAACAAGGATGCTGCAGTTTCCTTAATACTCTTTCTTGTGTTTCTGTGAGTGTCAGCAGGAGAATAGTGTGCGTTGCCCATCTCCTCTCGCATTAAACTAATGCATTCAGTGAAATTTATAAAGCACACTTTTATGACGATGTAACTGCGCGTGATGATGAAAAGTATTCATGTTTTGTGAGGTGTGTCTGATTTGTGACATGTTACTCCATGATCCATTTGGAACTGTATCCACGTTGTCCTCGTTTGAAACTGGACTGTGATACCTCAGTTTCGTGGTCTGAAGGTTGGCCTTTGATTGGTGGGGTGGAGATAACAGATTTGGGTTTAGAGTACCTAGAGTTCGGTTTGTCTGAATGGTGTATTGGATAGATCGATCTGTGTTTCCGTTTGAGTGAATACCTTTGTTTGGATATGTCTTGATGTATTTTTGTTAACTCATCTCTCCTTTGCGTGTACATGTGTGTGTGTGTGTGGGGGGGGGGAGAGCTGGGGGGAGAGGGGGCGCACGCTCGCGCGTGTGTGTGCATGTTCTGTGTGTGTGTGTGTGTGTGTGTGTGTGTATGTGTGTGTGTGTGTGTGTGTGATCTCTCTCTCTCTCTCTCTCTCTCTCTCTCTCTCTCTCTCTCTGGTATGATAACCTTTGCTTCGTAATGAAAAAGGTCTTTACTATTTGAATGTATTGCTGGCGTTTGCTGTGTACAGAACAACGATGAGAATAATATTTGACTTTTAATTTCACTGACTTCTTGTGGAATGTGTCATGTGGGCTGTGTGTAATGTGTGTCCGTGGACATGGGTTCTGTGGGCTGTGGTAATGTGTGTGCATGGACATGGGTCGTGTGGGCTGTGTGTAATGTGTGTGCATGGACATGGGTTCTGTGGGCTGTGTGTAATGTGTGCGCATGGACATGGGTCATGTGGGCTGTGTGTAATGTGTGTGCATGGACATGGGTCATGTGGGCTGTGTGTAATGTGTGTGCATGGACATGGGTCATGTGGGCTGTGTGTAATGTGTGTGCATGGACATGGGTCATGTGGGCTGTGTGTAATGTGTGTGCATGGACATGGGTCATGTGGGCTGTGTGTAATGTGTGCGCATGGACATGGGTCATGTGGGCTGTGTGTAATGTGTGTGCATGGACATGGGTCATGTGGGCTTTGTGTAATGTATGGGCATGGGCATGGGTCATGTGGGCTGTGTTTATAATGTGTGTGCATGGGCATGGGTCATGTGGGCTGTGTGTAATGTGTGTGCATGGGCATGAGTCATGTGGGCTGTGTGTAATGTGTGTGCATGGGCATGAGTCATGTGGGCTGTATGCAATGTGTGTGCATGGACATGGGTCATGTGGGCTGTGTGTAATGTGTGTGGATGGACATGGGTTGTGTGGGCTAAAACATGTTCCAGCAACACATAGCTTGAGTCTGTCATTGTGAAATTGCGCGTGCTTGCGCACCTGTGTGTGTGTGTGTGGTGTGTGTGTGTGTGTGTGTGTGTGTGTGCGCGAAGATGTGTGTGCGTATGTGTGTGTGTGTGTGTGTGTGTGTGTGTGTGTGTGTGTGTGTGTGTGTGTGTGTGTGTGTGTTCGTATGTTTGTGTGTGTGTGTGTGTGTGTGTGTGTGTGTGGTGTGTGTGTGTGTGTGTTCGTATGTTTGTGTGTGCGTGTGTGTGTGTGTGTGTGTGTGTGTGTGTGTGTGTGTGTGTGTGTTCGTGTGCACGCGCGAAAATGTGTGTGCGTGTGTGTGTGTGTGTGTGTGTGTGTGTGTGTGTGTGTGTGTGTGTGTGTGTAGCGACAGAGAGAGGGGGGAAGAGAGAGAGGGAGAGAGAGGGAGGAGCGTGAGTGAGTGAGTGAGTGAGTGCGCGCGTAGATGCGTGTGTGAGTGCGTGTGTACGCGTGCGTGCGATCGTATGCTTGCGCGCGCGCACGCGCGCGCGCGCGCGCCCGCGCGCGTGTGTGTGTGTGTGTGTGTGTGTGTGTGTGTGTGTGTGTGTGTCTCACTATACTCTTTAAAATACACCTAAAAAAACACGTCGGAATTATTGTTAAGAAATCTTTCTTCCGAAAACTCGGGATGAATGCACGTGACTTGGACATTGAATGGAGAGACTTTAGAAACAGGCAAAAAAGAGAACATCTGTGAAGTTTTGGAAGACCAGTGCGTTCTGTGTATGATTATACTAAATGTCGTGATTTGGAAGCCGCCTATACGTATCAACCATACAGCCATCTGTTCGTGCATCTGTCAATTTTCCACGAGATGTTCTCCACACTGTTCAAGTCCGACGACTGGGCTGGCCATGTTATGCTTTGAAAGCCGCTCGTCTTTCCTGTATTCCACCACGATCCTGACTCCGCGTGCTGCAGCACTGTCAATCTGGAAACGGTCATTATTGTCAGGAAAAATATCTCACAGTCGCAGACCGCCAAGTCGTTCCGTACTCTGTCACTGTATTTTGACGCATGTATGTTACCATCCAAGAAATGCAGCTCCACGCGTCACAACAACCTCCCTGTACCGTTCACGCCTTCTATGGTAGATACTTTCCGATCTGAAGAGTGTAGCTCATCTAAATCTAAATTGTGTCTTCCGTTCGGATGGCAACCTGTCTTTCATTGCTACCCTGTTATATTGAAGGAGTAAAGTCTATTCTCCGGCTGTTCAATAACTTCTTCCTCTACATCTCATGTTTCTTCTCTGATAACACGTTTACGCACACCACGCAATACGCAACACACACAAGGTGCAGTAGAAAGACGAAAGACATGGCAGAGGTAATTTTGTAGCTGAAGTCGATGGTGTTTCCTTGCGGAATTCTTCCACTCTAGGTATGTGATTACAACTTAGTTTGGCCTTCTCTTGAGGAGTCACATTCTATTGCCTACCACGCCAGTGTTTGTTTACTACTGGTCAAAATTTCATGATTATCGTGTACACACTGCAATGAGGACTCGTGTGTTTGAAATATTCCGTCAATTTTGCTCCTCCAGTATCTTCACCATTCAAATTTAGCGTCAGCTACTTGGCCACACTTGACAGGCGCCATCTTGACAACTTGCCTCCATGTCTGAATAACACGTGACAGTGTTTTGGAAGAAGCTGCGCCTGTTTATATTCACCCACTTAATTCCGTTTTCGGTTTAAAACCAACGGAGCAGGCCCAGTACATTGTGTTTGGAAATATGGATTTAAAATTTAGCTAACACCGCGCGTATCTGGTGTGTTGCTGTAAGAACGTTTAAAAGCACGCCATCTTTATTTTGTACTTATGCTGCTGTGTTGTTCCATCTGTTAATCTCTGTGGGCTTCCATGAAAAAAATTAAATCAAATAACACACTCACAGACACAGAAAGACACAGAGAGAGAGAGAGAGAGAGGAGAGAGAGAGAGAGAGAGAGAGAGACGCACGTTAAAGATCCTGTAGTTCATGTCCGAGTTCTGTGAGTTATGGAATGGCAGAAAAATGCCACGACATCCCCCAAACATACTTCAGAGGCCATAGGCTGGCATCGCCTGGCATTCCTCACTGCCTGTGGAAATACCGTGATGATCAGAAACATCCCCTTGTAAGAGCTATAGTATTGTCAGTGCTCGGTCCAACACTGCTAGAACCTGCGGGACGTAAGCTGATATGATTCTGCTCGAAGATGTCCATATTAATGACATAAACGGTGATGATAACGATGATGATTATGATGATGATGATGGCAGTGGTGATGGTGGTGGTGATGGAGATGATGGTGATGCTGCTGCTGCTGCTGCTGACGATGATGATGATACCACAATACTTCCTGATGACAAAAAACATGTCATTAAAGGAGATGGGAAATGCCTTTTAATAATGAAGATGAAAGCACGAGCTTATATGATTGGCTGGATACGGGAAATTGGGTTGGGGAGATAGTGAAGAAGCAGGCTGGGGGGAGGGGGTGGGGGGGGGGGGGGGGGGAGTTGGAGGACGGGGAGGGAGTGGGGTTGGGGGTCGGGTGGAGGTGGGAATGCCGGGATAAGAAATGAGATCGAATGCGGCGGAGGGAAAAGGAAACTCAAATGAAAATGAATGGGATTAGACAAACTCCTCATACGAAGACATGAAAAGAAAGAATAAAAAGTCATCCAAAGAAGAAGGAGGAAGAAAAGGAGAAGGAGAAGAGAAACGAGGAAGAAACGAGGAAGAAATGGAGAAGGAGAAAGGAGTGAGGAAAATTTGACGAAGAGGTGACAAGAAGAAAGACAAATGTGCAACACGGAATGATAAACTATGTGACTGTTTGATTAAATGTTTTTTTTGGCGTGGAGGGATGGACAGGTTGACTGATTGTTATATTGAGGATTTGATTGACAGATTGGTTGACTGAGGGGGCTGGTTAGAGTGTGACTGTGTTTCTTTGTCTCTGTCTCTGTCTCTGTCGTCTGTCTGTCTGTCTGTCTGTCTGTCTCTCTCTCTCTCTCTCTCTCTCTCTCTCTCTCCACACAACACACACACACACACACACACACACACACACACACACACACACACACACACACACACACACACACACACACACACACACACACACACACACACACACACACACACACACACACCACACATGTACGCAGGCACGCGCGCGCACGTGCACACACACACACACACACACACACACACACACACACACACACACACACACAACACACGCACACACGCACACACAAAACACTCACACGTTCATGCAAAGGAATTTTCGTATCATGTGAATTAGGACACTTTTTTTCCTATATAGAATCTCTCTCTCTCTCTCTCTCTCTCTCTCTCTCTCTCTCTCTCTCTCTCTCTCTCAAGCGAACGATGAACAGACTGGTGTGAACTCTGTGAAGGGAATCATTAGACCTAATCTCAGATCCAGGCCTTTTATCCTTGATGCAGAAAATGTCTGGCACACAGGCTTTTCCGCGCTACTTCCTCTGTGAGTAAATTCCAGTCAGTTTCCCTTTACGCTTTCTCTTTCTTTCTTTCTTTCTTTCTTTCTTTTCTTTTCTGTTCTTTTCTTTTTTTTCTTCTTTTTTCTGTCCTGGTTTCTTTCTTTCTTTCTTTCTTTCTTTCTTTCTTTCCGTCCTGATTTCTTTTCCTTCCTTCTTTTCGTTCTTTATTTCTTTTTTTTTTCTGTTCTTTCTTCCTTTAGTTCTTTCTGTCTTGCTTTCTTTTCTTTTCTTTTCTTTTCTTTCTTCTTTTCGTTCTTTCTGTCTTTCTTTTCTTTTTCTTTCTTTCTTTCTTTCTTTTTTCTTTTTTTTTTTTTTCTTCTTTCTGTCTTGCATCTTTTCTTTCTTTCTTTTCGTTTCTTTCTTTCTGTTTTT
>JADBJO010008162.1:50000-52500 GCA_016801955.1 Conus betulinus | reverse complement strand
CAGTACGTCAGCCATCGGATCTTGCCCTAAATAAACATGAATTTCAGCGCTGGGCCGGCGATTGCTTTCTCTCTCCCTTTGTTTTGGTGTTTGGGTGTTATGGACGGCGGCTTCATTTATTATTTTCTGCCTGCTTTCCATATTCACTGCCTTTATTTTTTTTTCTTATCAAATTGATGTAATCAGTTGAAGTATTGCTCATCCATGTCTACAGGATCATAAGTCGTAGCAGTTTTTGTATACGGAAGTAAAGATTTTTTTTTTCAATGTGAGAACTGTTTCATGATAACACTTGGCAGTCTGCTGGGGCAGAAAGCGGGGGCTGCTTCTCAGTTTCTGATTCCTGCCGATCTTGCCGTGCAGGTTTCATGCACGCTCGATTTTTGTGCCTTATAAAAGTTGTGTTTTATTCGCCTTCTCTTGAAGTGGAGTGTTATTCTCTCTCTCTCTCTCTCTCTCTCTCTCTCTCTCTCTCTCTCTCTCTCTCTGCGCTTTGTACCCTTCCCACTTCCACCCTCAGCTCGTCTTTTGCACTAGAACATGTAACTGTTGAAGTATGTGGTTTTCCTTCTCGTCTCATTTGACACGGTGGAATTTCGATATAGGACAGGGTGTTGAAAGGACTAATAAGATGCACGTGTTTATTACGCTTAGCAATGATCATGGACTTGAGAAGCTCATGCGAAACGATCGTTAACATCAATAGCAGCACCATATGAGGGTCATAACCCTTTTTCTTCCTGACTCTCTGGCGTCGGTTTTTAGAAGTGTCTGCCCCCCCCCCCCCCCTCTTTTTTCCGCTGTCTTTCTTGCGTCCTATCCTTTTTTTTCTCTTTCTCCTTCGTTCTTTCTTTCCTAGGTCTGTTCTTCCTTTCGCATGTAAACAAGACCAGGAAAAACGTAGGTTGCTTCAGTGGATGAGCAGTCTGGGCGTATTAGTTGTCGAAACTCGTTCCAACAACTCTGTTCCCTTGCTTTAGTGGCACCTTCCAGGTCGAGCGCAAAAGAATAGGTTCCTTCCGTTCCTGTCTTAATGAAGAAGCTGTCTCTACTTTTATGCGCTCCTTTGTCCAATAGATACCGGATAACGGAACATTTTTTTTTTAGTTTTGAGGATCTAGCCTCAGTACAATCCAGATCAGTCATGCACGACGTGCTTTTGGATCCTCATACCACGCTCGTGTTGTACCTGTCTCTTTTGTTCCCCCTCACCGGTCGCACGTTGAACAAAAGATATATTGCAGTCTCTCTCTTCTGTCGTTTGAGTCGCTTGAAGACCAGGTTCCAGCGTGTCACTCTGAACCCTTCAGTCCGTCCGCACCTCTTCATCTTCGTTCTGCTGCTAACATTAATATCTACAGCCTGCCTTCTTTTATGACAAACCCATACGGCCAACGTTCTTCTTTCTGACATCCACACGCACGTACTTCCTTTTATAATTCCTAGACCCCCACGGCCAGCATTTCCCTTCATACTAGGGTCCATCCATATGTAACCAGCACCCTTTCGCTGTAAACAGACCTGACTGCAGGTTTCACAGCTTTCCTAAAATCATTTCTTCCCAAGAAAGTTCTGACATTTGCCCATCACCGTTTTATTTAGTTTACGACTTCTGACTGTTGGGCATGGTTGTGTGTGTGTGTGTGTGTGTGTGTGTGTGTGTGTGTGTGTGTGTGTGTGTGTGTGTGTGTGTGAGGAGTTGGGGGTGGAGATGATGCGGGAGAGCACGAAAGTGGAAGAAACCCTTGTGACATTTTCAATACCTGCACAGGCAGGCAAGGCGGGTGGAAAGGGAAGAGGGTGGGGTGGATAGTTAAGAAGCAGCGGTAAGGGGTGGGAGAGGCGTTGGCGATCTCTCGAATGAACTATCATAACGGTTGCATGGTTCTTAATCACATAGGTTAGCGGCACTACGGAGACAATCTTACTCTATTATTATCATAATCATAATTATCACTATTGATATTATCATCACCATCAGTAGCAACAGTAATAGTAGTAGTAGTAGTAGTAGTGGTGGGGGTATTTTCTTAAGGTTATTTTTGTCATCTATCAGTTTCCCCTCTGACGCCATTCTAGCCAGCCTTTTTTCTCCATCGACTATGCAACATTTAAAGGAAGCTGTACTGAGTAAGATGGCTGTCCCCTTTCTTTTGAAGCTCATTTGAGATTACGTGTTCAGCGCCATTGTTGACAACATTTTGTTCGGTCGTCTTGACAAGGCTGTCGAAATGTATTGGGCATACAGCAGCAGCAGCAGCAGCAACAGCAGAAGTAGTAGAAGCAAGAGTAGTGACGTAGCATCACCAGCAATAGTAGTGATATGTACAGCAGCACTGGTTTCAAGCGAATTAAAATACTGATAATTGCTATGGGGGTTATGTTGATAGCAATATCTGCCACTGTTGTAATGTTCAGTTTGTTTTCTTTGTCACTCGGTGGTATGATTCACGGTGAAATCCGTGTTCTTTTCTTCTTTTCTTTTTCAACTAATCCTATT
>JADBJO010008162.1:30000-40000 GCA_016801955.1 Conus betulinus | reverse complement strand
GATGTGAACTGATGCTAAATGAAATTTTCCCCGTGAAAGGGCCGGAGAAATGAAGACAGATAAATAAAATTAGACAGAAAAATATGCATATTATAGCTGTGAATTGGGGCTGGATCCAGGAAAAGAAACAAGAAACTTGAGATAAAAAAAGCATGATGACCGACCTTCCTCTACAATTCAGCTGTGTTCTGACAGTAAATAACAGACACGGGTACGGGAGAAATGAAAGAAAGGTAGAATGAAAAGTCGTCAAAAAAAAAAAAAAAAAAAAAAATGAACCGAGACTTTGGAAAGAACTAAAAAAAAACAAAGCGATCAGAATGTTCCTGTTCGGCTGTGACTAGACACGGATGTAGTAACTGAGGAGAAAGTAGATGAAGAAAATAAGCAAATAAAACACAAATGTGGGTAATCCAAGTTTTGAAGGCGAAGTAGAGAGATACAAGATCTGTTTAAAAAAAAAAAGGAAATAACAAACAAAAAAAAAAAAAAAAAAAAAAAAAGAAAAACGTTCACAAATTTGATCTAACCGTGCAATAACGCAAACAAAGGACTTAGGATTGAGAGAGAGAGAGAGAGAGAGAGAGAGAGAGAGAGAGAGAGAGAGAGAGAGAGAGAGAGAGAGGCTAAAATGATGGATAATTTGCCTAGTTCCGCTGCGATCTGATGCTCATTAAAGACCCTCAATATAGACAGAAAGAAAGAAGGAAGGAAGAGGGGAAGACGGAGTGGCGAGGAAAAAGAGAAAAATAAAAATAAAAAAATTAAAGGAAAAGAAATGAAAACGAACAAGAACTGTATAGCACTTTACATAAAGTATCATGAGGATTATTTCCCTTTGAACATGGATTTCCTTCTTCTTCAAAAAAAAACGAGTCTCGTTTCTCGCCGCTCGTTTGCAGGTATACTGCTGTCTTATGCTGCAGGTATACTGCTGTCTTATGCTGCAGGTATACTGCTGTCTTATGCTGCAGGTATACTGTTGTCTTATGCTGCAGGTATACTGCTGTCCTATCATGCTGCAAGTATACTGCTGTCCTATCATGCTGCAGGTATACTGCTGTCTTATGCTGCAGGTATACTGCTGTCTTATGCTGCAGGTATACTGTTGTCTTATGCTGCAGGTATACTGCTGTCTTAAGCTGCAGGTATACTGCTGTCCTATCATGCTGCATGTATACTGCTGTCTTATGCTGCATGAATACTGCTGTCTTATACTGCAGGTATACTGCTGTCTTATGCTACAGGTATCCTGCTGTCTTATGCTGCTGTCTTATGCTACAGGTATACTGCTGTCTTATGCTGCAGGTATACTGCTGTCTTATGCTACAGGTATGCTGCTGTCTTATGCTGCTGAATACTGCTGTCTTATGCTATAGGTATACTGCTGTCTTATGCTGCAGGTACACTGCTGTCTCATGCTGCAGGTATACTGCTGTCTTATGCTGCAGGTGCACTGCTGTCTTATCATGCTGCAGGCATACTGCTGTCTTATCATACTGCAAGTATATTGCAGTCTTATCATGCACAATTTGAATAACTCTGTGAACCACGTCACCCGGCACATACACCTTAATAACCTGTACATATGAATTAGAGATACTCAGATCTAAAACAATGACGGAATTAAGACCTTAACTCTCATTTAAGCCTCTTCCCATTAACATTCAATCTCTTCTTCAATACTTCTTAGCCAGTAAAAGAGCTCAGAGTTAGGAACGAATTCTCTTCAATGGCGCACAGTGTTGACGTTCGCCCGTGCATTTAAACAACAATAACAACTTTCTAACCTCGCCTCTTGACTGGTGGATGAAACAGTCGGTATGTTTTAAGCTTACTCTTCTTTCGTCAGTCACTCTTAATCATCGTGTGTGGGAAAGCGAATACAAACTGTAGACCAATCGTAGAGTGGCATTAGGCCTACTTGTAGGGCACATAAAAAGCGTGCGTTTTTCTTACTCTCCACACGTGCGCCTGCCCCCAAAATACTGTCGTTAATGTCGCACTTTTTGGAGTAGGAAACTTGTATGAACAGAACAGAAAGACAGTATGTCAAATACTCCCAAATGACGCAATGTCAAGTGCGAGTGAAAGTGCGCCACATTGAACTTTGTGCTTGTGAACGGAAAGGACCGAGAATCAAACTGCTCTCTCTCTCTCTCTCTCTCTCTCTCTCTCTCTCTGCTTCTCAGTACCTCCACTCCCCCTCTTTGTTTGCCCGTCCCCCCTCTCCCCCCAGAGAGAGAGAGAGAGAGAGAGAGAGAGAGAGAGATGTCGACCACTGTCGTTCGCCAAAATCTTGAAAGCACTTTTGTGAATGGCGTGAACTTGTACCGTGCTATTACGCCCTGTGGTGTGTTCTAAGGATCGTTAACAACTTGTTAACGTGTCACTTTCCGTTGGATTCTGTTCTTCCGCCTTCTAAAAAGTTGAGAGATATTTGCTACAATCGGGGAAAACCCACGGTTCCATGAGTATACCTTTATCAGTTGCTACTAGAAGAACATATCCCCCCTTTTTTTTTTAGCCTTACCTCACTTCGAAAAAAAAATAGGGTTTTTTTTTTTTTTTCTGAAACACTGATGACCCCATTTTCGATGAAAAATGTTGTGAATCATAACCGCTCCATTTTTTTTTTCCTGTATGCGTGTACTTTTAAGTAAATAAGGTTCAAGTTCTGACCCAAGGCTCCAACCCTCCACCACCCTCCCACCACCCTCCTCTCTACCTATTTTTTCTGTCATATTCACTCTACGCCGTAATGTCATTCAAATAAACTTTAGTAATTTCTTTTGAGTAATCAAACATAGATTTTCTGTTTTCACACACGCAAACTTCTTCTTTTTTTTTTTTTTTTTTTTACTGTTTCGGTCGCAAGTATAATGTTCCGGCTATATTTTCTTTTATGTTCTTAATCTGCGTGTTTTGAAATAAAATGCACATTCCAGGCCTATTTATAATACTATTGACGCACGTACACAGACGCACGTGCATCCACACACACACACGCACGCACGCACACGCACGCACGCACCACGCACGCACGCACGCACGCACGCACACCACACACACACACACATACACACACACGCGCGCGCGCGCGCGCGCGCGCGCGCACGCTATACACACGCGTACACACATTCTCACGCGCATGTTCATGCTTGAGTTCCCACGCCCACACTCATATCAACAAACTGAAGAACAATAGTCAAACAAGCCAATAATGCCGGGCGAAATTCGTCGAAGTCAGTCAGTCACACCAGATTTCACGACAGTATAGTAAATCACTGGGAACAAAACCAAAAAACTCAACAAGTTTTATTATCTTTTCGATGACCACTCTAATGTACACTCCATTAAACAGGCAGATTAACACTTTTATCCTGGGGGAAGGGGTGGGGGTGGGGTTGAGACGGGGGGAGGGGGGGTTGGGGTTGAACGAGGTATAAGGGGGGGGGGGGGGGGGGGGCAGGGGAAGTAACCAACTAGCTCTCAATGCTGACGAAAAGAACACGAGGCTACACTGAAATGAGGAACATATGATGACAGTTCATATACTAGCCTACGTAGACTTGAGTAAAACACACATGAGGAGACGCATCCTTCATGTGATTGCGCAGGAAGGAAAAAAACCAGACCATCAAGAGATCAGAAACGTCTTCATTGAAGGAAACAGGACAACAGGGCAACCGAGTTGAAAAGCATGCATCATTCACCGTCATCCATTCACATAACACCAGATCACCACGCTGACGCCACATCAGGAAAAAAAATCAGATCAAATCCATGCATGGAACAACGGACATGCTGGGTCTCCTGTCTTTACATATGCCAAGAAAGGTACAAAGTAAACGTTGTGTCAACAACAACAACAACAACAACAACAACAGCAACAACAACAACAGGTAGACGCAAACGTCTGTGTCCACCAGTCACCCCTCCACCTTACAAAGCACGAAAACACAGAATAATACAGAAATGGAATTCTATGTACATGCATCGGTGGCTCTATTTCGCAGACGCACGAAAAAAGCCAACCACACGGTTCCCACAGAAGCAACAAGAGAAGGCACTTCACGGGTCCAGAATTGTACAACTTCATGTCCTTTTTTCACTTTTGATTGAAAATAAAAATAAAGAAAAATAAGAAAAAAAAAGAAACACCATACACCTCTTCTAAAAAAAAAAAGGTAATAATAAAACCTAAAAAAAAAATAAATAAATAATAACCGCGGAGTCTCTGGCTTAGTCTGGAATCAGCTTTTATCCTCGTCGCGGTGTCCTTTACCCTCTAACAATCATCGATCCAAAATTGTCCACACAGGACGCGTCCATCAATTATATGAACGACGCTTTGGCAGTATCTGTATTCAAACATCTTTCCAGGCCTAGTTTAAAAGAGAGAGAGAGAGAGAGAGAGAGGAGAGAGAGAGAGAGAGTAAAAAAGGAACAACTTCCCACCACAGACACTGAACTTTTAGCATCCATGGGCAGCCATAGTCAGCACGTTGATGCCAATGTGCTTCCGTAGGTCCACCACGGGAGGTTCGCACACGCTCAAGGAAAAGAAAAGTAAAGGGGGAGGTGACGGGGGCAGAGGGTCAAGAGTTCCGCTACGACCAGTGGTCCGTCGGATAGAGCCGAGCTCTGTTGTATTCAAAATGTTTTCGTCGATGACTGGTGTTCACCACTGTTTCAGTGAATTAAATGTAATCTCTCTCTCTCTCTCTCTCTCTCTCTCTCTCTCTCTCTCTCTCTCTCTCTCTCTCTCTCTCTCTCTTCTTACACATGCGCACGTACGCGTGCAGGCGAGTTGTGCATGCAAGCACATTCACTTTGTTTTCAACCTTTAAATAGCGCCAACTAAATGATGATTGTCATCATCATAATTATCATCATAATCACAAAGCGGGCACGATAATATTTAAAATAGTGGTCAAGTCTGAAGAAAGAATAGCGTACACGTTTAATGTATTGTTGCAATCAAAAAGGGGGTGAAATAAAATTGTACAGATTTGAATTAGAATCATCGAAGAAAAACAACAACAAAAACAATAAATAATAATGATAATCAAAGAAGAAGGCGAACAACAACAACGACAGTAATAGCAATAATATCAGTACTTTTTTCTCCAAGTACGAGTAACTAAAGTCTACAGCAAAAGGACCTGACCAATTAATTGGTTTTTCGTTCTGTTTTAATTTGTTGGGCAACAATTAAGTTTCAGTCTAATCATTTAGCTCAACCAACTACACTAGGCTCTTTATGGAAGGGCACAGCGCAAAGAGGAATAAAGGTTGGCGCGCGCGCGCGCGCGCGCGCGCGCACACACACACACACACACACACACACACACACACAGAGAGCTTTGTTTTCTATTCGTTCTGATCCTCGGGTTTATACAACATCAGTCATTGTGTAATAAATGGCAGTTAATGAATGATTGACAGTAAACACAATGCCACGCACCTGCTCAACATCAAAAAAAAAAAAAAAACAAAACAAAAAAAAAACTTCGTCTTCTTCTTGTATACTTTGACGTCTATTCTGAAAGTCATATGAGACATATAATTGCATTTTTCTGGTAGTTTATGAATAAAAGAGCTCTGCGTTTAGCGAAACAAAACGTGTGTTCAGAAAAATACTGGATGAAACGGAGGTGTGCAGAGGATGGATTGTCGGGGGAAGATGGGGACGCGGAAGAGAGGGAGGGTGCGAGAGTATGTCAGCTATCAGATTCACTATTTTCAAAATGTCCATAGGTTGACACTTCAGGAAATTGTCACAGAGTGGGCGACGAGCAAACGTTGTTCTCTGTCGGTAACAGCTGTCGTTTGTGGATTGTAGTTATGAAGATTGGTTTTAACACACACACACACACACACACACACACACACACACACATCAGCAAAACTGATAATGGGGAGTGGTGATGTTCATTTCTACGAAAACCTCTGGCACCCTCTGCCATCATGTGTCGTAATCTGTACGGTTCCTTTAGCTGCAGTGCCCTGTCTCCTCAGACAGGTGGCCCGATTGCAGCCTAGCATTCATAGTTCTTGAAGGCCGAGGCAGCGACAGGACAAGCTCAGCTTTGACTCTGTACAGGTGGCAGTCGGAGAGTGCGGTGTGGAAGTGGTTGCGACTCTCAAGCGGGCACGGAGACAAAAAAAGGAAAGAAAAATGATTGTTCTTTCTGGAGGAATGGGTTGGCGGGATGCTATGCAGGACCTGAGAAAAACTGGAGTAAAACTGATGGAAGATGAAGTCACAAGTCCGCGTGTCGGTTCGGAAAACACCGGATTCTGTCATCATGAAGTGGCAGCACACACATCTTAAAGAGTCGTGTCGATGCTGATGAAGAAATTAAAAAAAAAAAAAATGAATAACTCACCCAGTCATTATCAAAGTTTCCCTGTGGCTAATGCACGTGCTCTGCGGTAGACCACTGGAGTAGAGATGATTCCTTCGAGTCTTCTACTTAACAAAGAGCCTTGTCGCAAACTGCGAAAGTCCTATCTTATAATAAACGATGTCTGCTTTCGTCCTCTTCATGAAGTTATGTCAATGTTTTCAAGAACGAGAGTCCCTGGACAAAATCCTAAGTATCCGAAACTTCACCTTTCCTACAGATCAGTATTTGGTTACCCTGATATTCCATGAACATCAGCAGGTACAGATTCACAAAGTTTTGCGTTCTGCAGGGATACATATCGGCTGTCAGAATGCCAGGACCAAGTGAGCGTAGCGCAGGAGTACGGATAGGTACAAAGACTGAGGTACTTGGGAAAAACAAGACAAGAATGCTATCAACACATTGCTCCGAGTGTTTGTAGGTAATGTATCATATCGCGGGTGATTTGTACTGGCTTGTTTGTCCCCTCAAATTACACAGCTCACAAGACCACCGCCGCCACATCTCTTGTCTTTAAAATGCTTCGCTATAAAAACCAGTGTATCGTTCAGGCTTTCGACAATACATTTACACCAGTGTTGATCATCCCAGAAAAGAAGAAAAAAAAAAACATGCATTATTGCTCTGCCATTGGTAGTTGACTTTTATACTTCGTCACATGGCTCGGCAACGCACACACAGGATTTCCACTGGCAAAGAAGGAATCGTATTGTTCCAGAAACTGTTCTGGACCTTGGCAGTCGCTGCTCAACATCATTCACAGGAAAAAAAGTTGTAACAATTCGGTTCAACTGAGCGTGTCAAACCATTGCAACAGACAGTTCAGTCTCTAGGGGTTGAAACAAAAGCAAACAACATCAGTATTTCCATAGAGCTGCTCACCCATCTCCTTTGCTGGCTGCTCAGCGGTGGAGCCAACACTGCCCGATCTTTGATGGTAATGCTCATCGTCTCCAAACCACACTATTCAGTTGAAGTCATCAAAAACGTCGAAGAGGGAAACACACACAAAAAAAAAGTTCTGAGCTTCACCTCAGTTTCAATGTCTCCATCAACAAAGCATGTACCACAGACCAACAACAAAAAAAACCATCATTATATCAGGATTTCCACACAATCATAAACCACACAGGAACAACAGAACAACAAACGGTACGAAATGCTGTCAAGTTTCTTTCTTTCCACGCGATTTTTCTTTTATCTACTTGCAAATTTGGATCGATTCCGAAGATCAACCAAAAGATGGAGGGAAAAGAAAGACAACACCCCTCCTCCCTCCCTCCCGTTGCACCCCCCTACCACCCCCTCACCCCCCCCCCCCCCCCCCCCCCGACCCTTCCCTTCACACCTCACTCTCTCACATACTCTCCCAACAATCCCTTCCATCCCCCTCTCCCCTCCCATCCCCTCCCTTGCATCCTGTCAGGCGGCTAGGCGAAGACCTCCTTGCCCCCCATGGAGTTCTGCACGCCGTAGGTCCCCGTCAGGGGCATGAACTGCAGGCCGTTGTCGGTGATCTCCTCCTCCCTCTTCTTCACGGGCTTTTTGGAGCCGAAGCAGCGCACGGCGAAGCGGAACTCCTCCGCCATCTCGGAGCACAGGGTTTGCTGCAACAACAGCAATGACAGGTCGGAGGATCGGATCGATCAATTTGACCAATGTAGGATTATTCATGTACAAATCGATCTGTGTGCCCATCAATAGGGACGTTTCTGTCAGTCAGTTGGTCTGTCAGTGGATGTAGTAAGGGCGGAGCGGGGGGGGGGGGGGGGGGGGGGGGGGGGGGTCAAGGGGGAGTAGCACCGAGAGAGGGTGCTTCATCCCCCCTTCACCTCCCACCCTCTTCCCCTTTCCTCCTCCATGTACTCCGAGGAGATAAAAGAAAAAAACGAAGCAAAACATGCATGCCAAATGGTGCAAACCAGTTGAATGAAAATATAAGCACCGCATGACGTATTGTCCAGTCCCTCGGTCCAGTCAGAACCAAGACCTCGTGTTCGTTCGGTTTCAGTCGATCTTCTTTACTTTCGTAGAATTGGTCCACGTTCGCAGGACAAAATGACGACCGCCCTCTCTACAGAAGTCTGCACGAGGTCTCGTGATGTTATACTATTTTGTGACGGAGAACTGAAAACGGGGCCTACGCTTCGCAGATTCATTGATTTTCCACCTCCACTGTTTTTGGTTTTTGTTTTTTCCTTCTGATTTTAAGTTCTCGATTTTCCGTGGAAAAAGTGATAGCACTGCAATCACACATTGGTTGTATTTACACACTTGAACGCGCAGCAGTCTGCTACTAAAGTAAAAGATATTGTTCTCACCGATTTAGCCTGAACATTAAGAAGCTTGGGATTCCAAAGAACATTATCTGCCCTATCAGGTTTCGATGGTAGGCTGAAGATCGTAGCGGTTCATTTTTCTGTTAATTCGTTCACGTTTTCTTTTCTCTCTCTCTCTCTCTCTCTCTCTCTCTCTCTCTCTCTCTCTCTCTCTCTCTCTCTCTCCCAAGAATGCGCACACACACGCATACACTCTCGCACATACGCGCGCGCGCAAACACACACACACACACACACACACACACACACACACACACACACACACACACACACAATCATATATTTTTTTTTCCCGTCCAATAACACTTACAGTGAATAGACGTTAAACTAAAGAACTAACACACACACACACACGCACGCACGCACGCACGCACGCACACACACGCGCCCGCGCGCCCGCGCGCACACACACAGCACACACACACACACACACACACACACACACACACACACACACACACACACACACACACACACACAGACTACCCTTACACACACACACACACACACACACACACACACACACACACACACACACACACACACACATATACTACTACTTATACTACTACTACTACTACAACTACTACTACTACTACTACCACTACCACCCTTACACACACACACACACACACACACACACAACACACACACACATATATACGCGCGCGCGCGCGCGCGCACACACACACACACACACACACACACACACACACACACACACACACGGACGGACACACACACATCCCGATTCCCCCTACACACACACACACACACACACACACACACACACACACCACACCACACCACACCACACCACACCACTCTCTTCCTCACTCACCTGGTCTTTGCGGGCGTTCTTGCGGGCCTTCCAGACGAACTCGCACATGGCCACGAAGAAGCCGGCCACACGCCGCCATCAGCCATCAGCACCACGAAGACGCCGCCCACGTTGTCCACGCTGAGCTCGGAGGCGGAGCCCTTGCTGCTGTCCTCCACGCCGCAGTCCTTGGCCCCCAGCTCCTTCTTCCACCACTTGGTCTTCCACTCGTGGATCATCTGCGCCTCCGTCAGCCGCAGGATCTCCGTGGTGAAGATCTCCCGGTAGATGGAGTCTGGGAGTAAAAGTGGGGGGGGGGGGGGGGGGGGGGAATCATGATAGGTGACGGTTAGTAAACAAGCTGAGAGTGGTGGGTAATCATGTTCCTCGCGTTGGACTGACGCGCAGGTCAGGTGTTTGCTTTT
>JADBJO010008162.1:0-2500 GCA_016801955.1 Conus betulinus | reverse complement strand
AGAAAGCGAAAATCAACATCAAAAAATAAATCAGGCCTATTTTCATTTGCTTTCGGAAAGCGAGTACTCGAGTACGCGTTGCAAGAGTTTCTTCAAGTGTGTGCGTGTGTGTGTGTGTGTGTGTGTGTGTGTGTGTGTGTGTGTGTGTGTGTGTGTGTGTGTGTGTGTGTGTGTGTGTGTGCGCGCGCGCGCGCGCGCGTCCGTGCGTGCGTGTGCGTGCGTGCGTGCGTGCGTGTGTGTGTGTGTGTGTGTGTGTGTGTGTGTGTGTGTGTGTGTGTGTGCATTTGTGTGTGTGTGTGTGTGTGTGTGTTGTGTGTGTGTGCGTGTGTGTGTGTGTGTGTGCGTGCGTGCGCGCGCGTGTGTGCGCGAGCGCGTGTGTGCATTTGTGTGTGTGTGTGTGTGTGTGTGTGTGTGTGTGTGTGTGTGTGTGTGTGTGTGTGTGTGTGTGCGCGCGCGCGTGCGTGCGCGCGCGCGCGCCATGAGGACAATGTATCCGAGATGCTCGGCGACGTCACTAAACAATTCGCAACACATTTTGCAGAATACAAGCCACTAAACAACACACACAGTAACTAAAGTTGCAGCGACAGCTCCACATAATACAGTCAAGTTGTAATTAACCACATCTATAAACAAATAAAATAAAAATACCGCTCGAAGTAGGTATAACCTTCGCTCGACATATTTAAGTCAAGTTGGACTTGAACTGCTCGTAAACATCAGCAAGTTTAACAAAACTGAAGACTCAACTCCCTTTTGAACACAAAATCGCAATCACCGCCTCTAAGAGAAGCAACACGTATTAGACGTATTGACGTTGTTGTTGATGAAACACTACTTAAAAAGAATCAGGAAAACTCCAAAACAGAGACAAAGGAAAGAAAAAAAAAAGCCAGCACAACAACAAGTGGGCAAAGCGAAGGAAAAAAAACAACAACACAAAAATGTTTTAAGCGACATAAAGCACATACATATGACTAGTCTGATGCAAATATCTATCAAATATCCTATGCATGATGGCTAGCTCCATCTTTCATTAGCGCATGCTGGGAGAAAAAGAAGTGATCAAGGCGAAAGCCCTTCCTCAGTTAATTAAATGGACGTACACATCCAGAGTCTCTAAAAGAAAGAAAGAAAACAAACAAACAAACAAAGAAGAGCATGTTGGTGTGTCAGCAGAGTTGCATTCTTTGCAACACTCGGAGAGGATGGGGAGGAAGAAAGCAAGAAGATAATGGGAGGAGGGGGAGGGGGGGGGGGGGGGTCAGCAAAAGGGGAGAGGGGCGGGTTCGTCTGTGAGAATACAAGAATTTCGTTATTTTCAGAACCCCTACAGGGATACATGAAAATGAGCTCCAACAAATAACTCAGTTAAAGGGAAAGGGACAGAGCGTGTGGACAGAGAGAGAGAGAGAGAGAGAGAGAGAGAGAGAGAGATAGAGAGAGAGGAGAGAGAGAGAGACAGACAGACAGACAGACAGAGACAGACAGAGACAGAGACAGAGACAGACAGAGAGAGTAGGTGGACGGGAATGCCGCTGTTGGGAAATATAAAAAAAAAGGGGAGGGGGGGGGGGGGGGGGGGGATCATCACATCATTAACATATATCAGCGCGAATTTTTTTTTTTCATTCAATAAAATCGTGCTAATTATTTCAAAAAGCGAACCCGACTTTGGAATTGTTCGTCATTTTCTTAAGCGTGAAACTTAGATGCGTTTACTGTTTTTTTTTTTTTGTTTTGTTTTTTTTGTTTTTTTTTTCCTTCAGAGAATGTTAGCAGTAGTTTGTTCTGTATTCATTTTTAAGAATGACGTTTTTGAATACGCAACGTTGGATTTGAATACGTTTATGAAATCCGTCCCCTAATTCATTCAATGATTATTCGGTGTCAGTTCTTTCGCTGTGTGATGTAACTGTTGTTGTTGTTGTTTTTTTTGCCTGCTCGGAAGCTTATGGTTTAATGTCCAACAACGGAAAAGAAACAATGTTGATCTGCCTGGAAATAAACCAAGATTTTCTTCTTTTCAAATTTTTTTTCTTTCAAACGCCAATTGTGGAATTTTAAAACGAAAAGAATGTGGAATGGAAATCCTGGTCTCCGGGAGGGGAGGGGGGTTCAGGGGCTGTGGGTGGGAGGGAGGGGACTTGGTCAGGGGGAGGTTGGGGGGGGAACAGTTGGGGGGGGGGGTGGGGGGGGGGGGGGGGGGACGGAACCTCAATGCCACAGAGTGATGATTTATTTCACTGCCTGACTGTTTTCATCTTAATAAGGGCTGGAGGTGGTACGAACTTTATGAAGACCACGGGCACTGATGCTGCTGCCAAAAGATGTCTTTATTCAGTGCCGTGCGGCACGTACTGCAGGGATGACTATGGGCAACTAACATGAAAGTAAATCCGTGCAGTGATGACGCCGTATGTTTTGTAGTTCATATATACCGCTGGTGTTTCGTTATTGTTTATACTCCGCTCCGGTTTATTGACCTTTTGTTTGCTCT
>JADBJO010008161.1:50000-100438 GCA_016801955.1 Conus betulinus | reverse complement strand
ACCTGATTACATATCCTGAGATGGCAGACAAACACGTCTGTATATGTATCTCATAAAACATCCCTGAATTTCTTGTAATAATAGAAACCAAAGCCTTGGATAGTAGCAGAATGATCTGAAAGTGTTCCAGACGGATCTGGTCGATGAGGAACAAAGGGAAAGTCTTACGTGTTAAATGTCACACCTGGCAATGAGTGTTCGACACCCTGATCTTTTGAAGGTGCAAGCTCAAATCCAGCAGAGGCGAAAAAAGCCACAGCAGAAGGGCGTCCAGGAATCATGACCTGGATGCATCCCGGTCCCCTCGAACTTTAATTCAATCCAGTTTAATTGATAGAACCTCATTATGCTATCAGTGTATGTAATAATGGATGGAGTAAATGGCTGGAACGCTGGCGTGGAGAGAATGGAGAGGGAGGTAGGGGCGCGCACCCGACAAGGTGTTCCAGGAGTTTGTCCTACCAATACAGAAAATTCAACAAAAAAATCCCGAGTTGTTTTTTTTCCTGTCTGATGTGCTGCCATGCGTGGTGGAAATGATAGGCCTCTTCTTTTTCAAGAATCAAAATTTACTCAAAAATTGAGAACTACAGTGCTGCAAAGAGGAAGCGCACAGGCGCCCTAAGTGACGCACATCTGTAGGATGCAAAAAGGCACACACACAAAGTATTTTGTATAACTAAGAAATAAATGAAAAGTGGGGAAAGAAGAGGAAGAAGAAAATGTAAATGAAAATGGTTATGCAAATGGTTAACATTTAGGTAAGAAAAAACTGCAAAATACACAATGTATTACTGAAACTTGCGATAATCTTGCTTTTGAAATGAGTGGTTTTTCTTTTATATACCTTTTTGTAAGGGGAAGCAATGGATGCATGCATCTCCCCTTAAGGAGGGATTACTAACACAGATAATGAGAGTTCAACAACGAAAGGTGCGTAGTTTTGTATGTAATATTTCTCAGTTTAAACATGATTGAAACTGCAGGACATTTTCTCCCTAGAAACACTGGTGTCACTCTTCCATACATTAGCATCCGACTGGAAAATTACATGCAAAAGTACACAATTATCAATGCAACAGTCACCACAACCAAGACGGACAAATGTCATCCAGCTTCAAGTGATTCTTTACTAACTGGGAAATTATTCAAGATTGCATGGTGTTTATCAAGACTTGCATTTTTAACGATATGCTAAGTTGCCTGATGCTTTCTTTTTAAACGGAAATGTAATTCATTTTTTGCGAAGATAGCCAGTGTGTGTACGGAGGCTATGAGTTGTTTTTTTAATTGAGTATAGTGCATTTTTGATTGTTGAATGTGCTTTTCTGTCTTATACCTTGTATCGTGTGTGTTCGTCCGTCGAGTTGACGAGGACCACTTCAGTCATCGGGGGGTTGGGGGGAGGGGGAGGGGGAGGGGCGGCGGTCAGATGATTTGTGGATACGCAGGTGGCTACTTAAGCCGATGCATGCACAAAATACGCGGTGCCAGCTTAGACAGGGAATGTGGGTGACCTCTTTTTGCTTGCTTGAGGGGTCTTTTTCCCTTGCCTGTCTGTATTGTTGCACTGCAGTTGTCCTCCTTTCTTCACATTAAGTGGTACCTTTGTGGATTGAGTGGTGCCTTCATGCTCGCTCCACAGCTATTTGTTTCCATGTGTCTAGCTTATGTTAAATATTTTCTAGGATGTTTGAGAGAGTCTTTGAAGCGTTTCTTCTGACCACATGAGAACGCACTCCTCCTTGCAGTTCGCCGTAGAAGAGTCTCTTGGGTAACTGGTGGTCTAGCATGCCAGAAACATGGCCTGTCCATCAAAGCACTCATCTTTTTCTCCATGATCCCAACTCCCTTAAGTCATTTATCCTCCCATATATTATTCATGTGGTTGTGTTCCTGTATATTAATGCACATGTAAATTGAAGAGCACAGATTGCCACTTTTGCTTCATTGAATTCTGTATCCGCCAGTCTAATAAGGCAACTATGTGTATAAGCAATTATACCTTATTTTCAAATCCATTGATTTTCACCTTGTAGTTTGTGAGCCATGCCTGAATTTAAGCAGCTGGTGGGTATTTTCTGGTGGTTGTCTAGTTTGTTTCTCGTGTTTTTTTTTTGAGTAGGTCAGTATTCATTTCAAGAAAGAGAGAGCATTTTTTGTTTCAAGTTATGGTCATTTTATGAATAGAGTAACGATCAGACGTTTGAATGACACCATTTACATTCACAGAACAAGGGTGGGTAGGAGTGTGCCGGAAACAACGTCTCACAACTGCTTGTGTTTATTTTCAGCTTATTTCCGGTATGAATGCCAAAATCACTGACGTGAACAAGAACTTTGGTCTGTATAATCTGTAACTTCCACAAAAACTCGGAAACGATTTACATTACAATATGCCACCACGGTTTGATAGTGCCACGTTGAACACTTTCCCCATGTTTATGAACATGACTGATAATGTGACCGTCTATGCTAATTTCACAAGACACGGGCAGACTGTTGTGCACAACACTTCCCTTCGTGAAGATTGCATCACAATTGCATTCAGTGAGATGGAGTTTTTGCCTTGGGATAATCCTGATACCATTGTCAGCGCAGAAATAGAAAACTTATTTCGCATGATCAAAAACAACGTGCTGGGATTACTGTTTCTGATCGGAGGGCCAGCTAACGTCATCAACATGGCGGTGTTCTACAAACAGGGACTGAAGGATCGGGTCAACCTGTGTCTCTTTGCCTTGTCTTTTGCTGATGGTATGTATCTGGCAATGGGGATGACGCTTCACGGTGAACAACTGTCAATACAGTTCACTACAAAGGAAAGATTTGGTCCAGTTACAAGATTTCTAAAACATCTAAATTTGATAGTATTTTTATCTCCCTTTAATTACCTGTCAATGGTTCTCTCTGCCATCATTGCAACAGAAAGGTGTATATGTGTTTTCAATCCTCTGAAAGTTCATCTCTCTCCTACGCACTAGAACAATGATGGTGATTATCATTGTGGTCTCCGTCATAATTTTTTGGTTTGTTCTTTATCGTGACTTTTTCGGTATCGTCTTGGTTGTGTGTATGATCCAGTATCAGGTGCAGTTATTATGACAGGTATAGAGGGTGAAGTGTACAAAGCACACCAAGATCTTATAAATGGTCTGGAAAGTGTTTTCTTTGGTGTTGGTCTCCCTGGCGTGGTGATGGTCACAGTGACAGTAACGACAATCATGACGATTGTGAAACTTCGTCAGGTAATGTCATGGCGATCTGAAACTACTTCATCAATCTCTCCTCGAGAACTGGCTTTGACAAAGATCCTTGTTTATAACTCCCATCTTTTTCATCGTTTGCTCGTTTCCACTTGCTCTGGATCGTTTTGCTGGGATCTTTTTTTCCGGAGGTGAACGCTGGACGCCGAATCAAAACCTTTTCTTTACTAGCAATGGTTTGGTGAAATGTTCACATTCATCAACTCTACCTTCAACTTTGTCATATTCTACACCATGGGCTCTCACTACAGGCAAACATTCTGGGCACTGTTCAAACGAAACCCACGGTCACACAAATAGTCTGGAGGATGAAGATTATGAACAGAATTCAACAAAATTCACATTCATCGTCCAATCGAAAACAAAATAGTGTTGGGCCTTGTGGTTTGTCTAAATATCACTACGATGTGTCAATATTTTTTTTGACTGAAGTTTATGACACCTGTGCAATATATGTAAAATGTTTGTGCATATGTCTTTGCTTCTGTGTGTGCATTTGTGCGTGCGTGTGTGTGTGTGTGTGTGTGTGTGTGTGTGTGTGTGTGTGTGTGTGAGTGAGAGAGAGAGAGAAGAGAGAGAGAGAGAGAGAGAGAGAGAGAGATCAGTTACTGGGGAGGTATTGTGGGAAATATTTCCGTTTGAATGTCTGCAGAAGAGAGTATGGGTTGCAGCAGAACACCTGTCACATACTTTTCACGTGAGATCCCCAGTACGTCCTTGACTTCCCCCAAGACACTTCTTAAGGATGTAGAGTCATTTTCACTGCCACACGAAAATGCTTGAAAATTTCGCCATAAAAAATAACCTAATCAAATGATGTCCATTCACTTTTACCATCTCAGGCTTATTCAATGCTTGCATAAAGAAAGCAAATACACAATTTGCGGTTGAATGCTTTTCATGGTGTATGACAAATCTTTTTCAAGAACTGTATGTCTGTTAGACTGATTCACAAACGCACGTTATGCCGAAGTGTGAATAAAACAGCAATAACGAATGTATTCATCTCCACCTTATCTGGCTCCCATGTTGAGTCTTGGGCATCCAGGGTAGCCACACTTGGAACAAGTACGCGCCCCTGCAAATGTAGCCTAGCTGTTTCAGAAGCTGCAGCAAGAGCTGCCCACCATCCTTCAAACGACTCAAGTGTCACGTGCTCAGGCCCTGTCAGAAAGATGCTCGGATTCACTGATCGTCCGGCATGGTGTCAGTGGGCATCGGCAGTTTCTGTGACTTTGTGATGTGGTGGTGTGGTTGTTTGACCCCCATTGTCTTGAAATAGAACTGGTTGACAAACGAACATTTTCTAAAACATCATTGTTTAAATTGTGCTGGTGACTTTTGCTCCGTTGCACACGAGGCTGGCGATGTGCCGGTGTAGGTGGCAAACGGGTGGTAGCCGTTCTGATGATGCTGGTGTAGGCAGTTGCAGATGGCCGACTGGTTGAAGCTGACATGTGCCAGTCTCAGCTCTGTTCCAAGACTTTCTGCAGAGATGGTTCTGTTGCAAACAAAACTTCCAGCCTAAGGAAGTGGTCGTCGTGGTGACTGGAGAATGATTCTGGGCTGTCCACACCGACGGTTTTGTTGAGTGTTGCCCGTTGTCTGACATGGTGTCAACAGTCGCTGAATAACAGAATGGCTCGATCCCCTTGTGACCGCCTCATCTCCTCTCTGTTCATCTCTGCCTCCATGCACATGCATACTGTTGCTATCATACCAGCAACTACAACACCCAAACACACTTACACACACACACACACACACACACACACACACACACACACACACACACACACACACACTGACTGAAACCAATTTATTGTCAGATTAACTAAAGGTTGTGCTGACTCACACACACACACCACACACACACACACACACACACACACACACACACATACACACGCGCGCGCACGCACTCACACACACACTCACACACACACACACACACACACACACACACACACACACACACACACACACACATGCTCACACGCACGCACGCGCGCGCACACACACACACACACACACACACACACACACACACACACACACACACACTGAAACCAATTTATTGTCAGACTAACTCAAGGTTGTACACACACACACACACACACACACACACACACACACACACACACACACTTAAATTACATCCACACGATGAATGCGCCTCTGATGGTGCTGTTCACATTGCCTGACGTACACTGCTGTTCTCTTTCTGTCGAGTATGGTTGACACCAGAATTTATCATGGAAGGGAGCACACAGCACAGCCCTGGTCATGTTATCTTAGATTAGATAAACCTGCACAATGTCATAGTCATCATCCTCAACCGTAATACACTGAAATATGTATTAGTCATCTGCACATTGTTTCATTCGAAAAACTAGCATCCAGACTGTTGCTCAGATCGAGGAACAAGGGAAGAGTTCATGGCCGATGGAGGGTTCGAACCAAGGACCTAACACTCTTCGATTCCTTGTCATGCTATTCCTCTATGAGCCTGCTATCAAGTGGTTATATTATTTTCCGTGTTTTCCGCCGGCACATATATTCGGTGATGCTGCCCAAAAGGTAGCCATCCCCGTAAAGTGAGGGAGGACTGACTCATCAACAAAATTGACTGAAAACCATCTCTAGTCCCCCAACAACTCTCTGTACGAAAGGTTCTGCCCTTGACCGTACGCTGTTACTCTTCAGTCTCGTGTCACCTGTAATAATTGTCTCGCGCTCAGCGTGTGACAACCATGAATCTCCATTGCAGAATTACCTCCCACACTCGCGTCCCATGAGAGTAACCAATTGCGATTGGCTGGAAGTTATCATTCCATATCCCCTTCTTGACAAACTTTCGCGTGTCAAAAGTATTATTGGGCGGGCGTTTGTGCTGAAGGCATCAGTTTTTTTGGAATCCCACCATTCCCAGCGTCACTTCGTTTTACGTTCTCCTCAAGTATTTTTTAGTACCTTCTTCATTTCTCTAGACGATATTTTTCACCGGATTTGTGTTGCCAAAAAAAAAAAAAAACATTCTATCAGTCTTGTGTCCCTTGGATTCGGTGTAGAAAAACATCTTTGGCCATAAGCCAGCTTTAATTTTCTTTACTGGTTCTGAATGGGTTAACCCAGAGGCACGAGGTGGTCGGGCTTGCGTTCCACAGGATGCTGGTTTCAGTTCCTGGTGCTTTGAGTGTTGTTGTTCGGCATCTTGGCATGCTCTGTGAAAATTCTGTTATGTCACATTTGTCCTTCCACTCTGGAGATTCTTTAGGAGTCATATTGGCCTGTCCACTGTAATGATTCTGCTGGTGTTATATTCACGTTTTCGCTGTGGTGACTCCGTGGTGTCATATGCCTTTTTTCATTGTCGGGATTGTAATGGTGTCAGTTGATGTTTTTTCTCCATGGTGGCTCTGGTGGTGTCACATTGGTGTTTATCACTGTGGTAATTTTGATGATGTCACCATGGCCTTTTTAATGTCTCGAGTCTAGTGGTGTCGTATTGGTTATTTCACTGTGGCGATTCAGGTGGTGTCATATTGCTCTTTTCACTGTAGTGACTGCGTCCCATGTTACATTGTCTTTTTCACTGTAGTGATTGCGCTAATGACATATTAGTCTTTCAACTATAGTGATTGTGGTAATGACATATTAGCCTTTCAACTATAGTGATTGTGGTAATGACATATTAGCCTTTCAACTATAGTGATTGTGGTAGTATTACATTGCCTTTAACTACAGTGATTGTGGTAATGACATATCAGCCTTTCAACTATAGTGATTGTGTTAATGACATATTAGCCTTTTAACTATTGTGATTGTGGTAATGACATATTAGCCTTTCAACTATAGTGATTGTGGTAGTATTACATTGCCTTTAACTTCAATGATTGCGGTAATGGCATCTTAACCTTTTCAACTATATGATTGTGGTGGTGTCAAATTTTGGCTGTAGTGATTGTGACACATTGTCTTTTTTACGAGAGTGCTTGTGATGGTGTCCTATTTGCCTTTTCACAGTGGTAATATTGAAAGTGTCATATTGGCTTTTTAACTCTTGCAATGGTGGTGATGATGTCACATTGGCCTTTTCACTGTAGTGATTAAGATGGTGTCACTCATCGGCATTTTCACTGAAATGACCGTGTGTTGTTTTATATTGGTCTTTTCACTGTGGTGATTCTGGCAATACAACAACTAGTAGTTTCTCCTATGTAGGGAGTGTGGTTGTCTCGCACTGGCCTTCTCACTGTCATAGTTGTGGTAATGTGAGATTGACCTTTTGACTGCAGCGATTGTGATGGCGTCGCATTACTTTGTTTACTTACTTAGACCTCGATGCTCCCGCGTCTTGCGACGCATGAGGCAGTCAAGGCGCTCCACTGTGCACGGTCCCAAGCCAGTCTGGTAATGTCATCCATCATCTGTCAACGATTCTGAGGTCTCTTTCCACTGCTTTTCACTGTCTGTCTCCAGCTCATCCTGGGTAGTCCTCTTTTTCTATGGCCTGCTGGGGGGTCCATGTAATGGTCTGGTTTGCAGGTCTTGAAGAGGATAATCTTAAGGCATGACCCAGCCAGTGGAGGCGCCGTCTGCAGACGATGATTGACACTGGGAGCTGTTTGGACCTCTCCCTGACGTCTTTATTTGGTGTAAAGTCTGACCATTTGATGCCCAAGATTTTAAGTAGGCACTTATTATCAAAAGCGTCGAATTTCTTCTCCTGGGTGGTCTTCAGTTGCCAGGTTTCACAGCCATATAACAGCGTTGAAATCACACTGGCGTTATAAAATTTCAGTTTGATTCCAAGGGAGAATTTCCTGCTGTTCCATACTTTGTTCAGCTTGTTAAATGCTGATGTTGCCTTCCCAATACGACACTTCAGTTCATGGTCGAGAGATCATTGGCGTTGTTGATAGAGCCGCCTAGGTATGTGAAGTTCTCTACTTCTTCCTCTTGTGTTTGGTCAATGAAAACGTCTGTTGGCCCTTGGTGTTTACCAGTAAGCATGTTTTTAGTCTTTTTGGCACTGATAATGAGGCCAATGTTGCCTGCAAACTTGCTGATATTGTCTACAAGTACCTGCAGATTTTGAGTGGTGCTTGCAAGAGCGGCAATGTCATCGGCAAAATCCAGATCTGAGAGGCTGTTTCCTTCTGTCCACTTGATTCCCTTTCCTTGGGTTGCGTGTTTCAATACCCAGTCAATGGCAAGTGCAAAGAGGAGAGGGGAGAGAGGACACAACCTTGCCTTACTCCAGTGACAACTTGAAACCAGTCACTGTAGCCATCTTCCGTCCTGGCTCTGCACTTGTGGTTTATGTAAATCTGCTTTATGGCCGACACAACTTTCTCTGGGATGCCGTAGATTTTCATGATTTTCCACAATGATGGTCTATGGACATTGTCAAACGCTTTGGAGAAGTCAGTGAAGCTGATGGCCAGGGGTACTTGGTGCTCTCCACACTTCTCGATGATCTACCTTAGTGTGAAGATCGCTTTGGGCGGAAGCCTGCTTGTTGTTCCTTGAGTTCATTGTCCACCACATCACGCAGTCGGTTGATGATGACCTGGCAGTACACTTTCTCTGGTATTGACAGTAGAGTAACTCCTCTCCAGTGTTCGCACTCTGAGAGGTTGCCTTTTTTAAACTACAAAAGACTTCGCCATTCTTCCCATCCTCTGGGGCAACGCCAGAGTTCCAAGCCTGGTTGCAGAGACTGCACATCCAAGAGATGATACAGTCACCACCACCTTTAAGCATTTCCACTGTTATTCCATCGAACCCATGGGGTCTTATTGTTCTTTAATGTCTTGATGGCTGTTCTGATCTCCTCCTCAATGAAGCCATTGGTGTTGATTGGGAGCAGGAGGGATGGCCTTTCCGCCTCAGCTGGTGTCGGTGGCTCGGGTCTGTTAAGATGCTCGGCCCATCTTGCAAGCTTTTCCTCGCCGCCTGACAGAAGTGTGCCATCCTTTGCCTTCACGGGTCCAGAGCCAGTCCTCACAGTACCAGTTATCTTCTTTGTGATCTGCTAGACAGCTCTCAATGTCGATGCGGTTGGCAGCATCTTTGGCATCTTCTGCTTGCTTTGGCATCTTCAGCTTGCTTATCCAGCCAATCCCTTTTATCTCTCTGGGCATTTTGCTTCACGAGCTTGTCCTTCTCGATGTATTCCTGGTCGTACGTTGCTTGGTCTGAGGCAGCAGTTGTGTCTCTTCTGGTGGAGTTCTTTCCTCTCTGCTATCAGTTCCCATGTGTCATCACTGATCCAGGATAGATCAAGACACAACTGTTTCTATTATCTAGAAGCTCTAAATATGAATAGTTTTAAATTATTAGGCACACGTTCATTCTTTGTATTATTGGATGGCATCCATAAGCAGCTTTGAACAGATAGCTAGCTGAGTATAGCATTTCTTCCAATCGGCTTTAAACGGAAATCGCCCGAAACAGGTCGCATCAAAACAAATTAATTTCGTCTTATCTTCAATCCACTCTTAACATTGATTCCCAACTGTTTTGCATAACAGACAGCTCTGTAGCGATAAGCATAAACCTGACTTTCTACAGTAGCCTGATTAAATCAAAGTACAAATCGTGAGAGAGCTGTCCCAGCTTCAGCAAAAGACGCTTGAACTAAATGTGTAGAAATGTAAATTTTACACGCCTTGAACCGGCTGCTTTACTGACTTGGTATGGGTTTTTTCTGTTTTCTCATCTACAGTCTATCAACCGAAGTGTTCGTAGGAAAATGAATTCGTTTCCAGATCGTAACGCATACATGGCTCCGCCCTCAGGTCACAAAGACACATGCGTATGTTTGCAATACTCAGTTATGGCCTGTTCGACACTGCAAGATGTGATATAATAGTCTTTTCGGAAGAATTGATCTTTCTTTGTTACTCACCAACAGGATCTATATTAACACAAAGTACATGTACAGAGCGAGCGAGCGAGCGCGCGAGCGAGCGAGAGAGAGAGAGAGAGAGAGAGAGAGAGAGAGAGAGAGAGAGAGATTTATAAGTGAGAGAGATGCTAAAACTTGCCTGCAAGTGTGTGTGTGTGTGTGTGTGTGTGTGTGTGTGTGTGTGTGTGTGTGTGTGTGTGAATATGTCTCTGTGTGTCTCTGTGTGGGAATATGTGTGAGCGCACACGCGCAAAAGTATATTAATGTATATGACAATATTGTACGAATGTCAATTTCCGAGCGAACTGTACAAGTATAAATGCCCGTGTGTAGGTAGGTGTGTGTGTGTGTGTGTGTGTTGTGTGTGTGTGTGTGTGTGTGTGTGCGCGCGCGCGCGCGCACGCGCGCACACGCGCGCACGCGCGTTATGTCTTTGTGTAGTGTGTATTCATAAACTCTTCTCTGTGTGTGTTTGAGCGTATATGCATGGTGTGTGTGAACGCGTGTGCGCAAGCGCGTCTGCGCCCAAACGCGCCTGTGCTCAAGCGCTAGGGCGTATTTGTGTGTTTGTACGTGTGTGTGTGTGTGTGTGTGTGTGTGTGTGTGTGTGTGTGTGTGTACAATAGTGTATTAGTAAATGTCTTACTGTTGTTTAGATACGAGGTTTGAATTAGTTGTATAAGCTTTGAATATATATGTAAACGTGCGTGCGCGGTGTAGGGGGTGTGTGTGCGCGCGGGCGTTTTGTGTGTGCATGTTTGTGTGTGTGTGTGTGTGTGTGTGTGTGTGTGTGTGTGTGTGTGTGTGTGTGTGTGTGTGTGTCTGCGTCCGCGTGCGCGCTCATGTGTGAATTTGAGTGTGTGTGTGTGTGTGTGTGTGTGTGTGTGTGTGTGTGTGTAGTTAGTTATGTGTCTATGTATCTGTATGTATGTGTGTGTGTGTGCCCCACCACCCCCATCCCCATCCCCCACCCAGGATCCCTCTCCACCTTCTGTCCCGCTTCTTCCACCGCCGTGCTGGTCAATGAGCTGCAACCTTCAGGCAGCGAATCAATCAATCATCTGTTGAACAAAAGTAATATACTTCTTGAATGCAAAACAGCACGTTTTTTTTTCACCAGTTCGGAAGTTTCAGTAATAGACGGTCAGTTATTTACATAAATAACGATAAGAAAGTTTGTTATACTTCGCCATCGCATGCTTTTGGTCATTCGTATAACAAGAGGAATGTCCGTCTCGCGCGTTTTTTTTTCCATTTGTGCATTTTTTTCAGTCTTGTCATTGCATGTCATTCGGTCATTGATGGGCAGTTTTCGTTATAATCCGGCTGTAATTTTGTCGCCCTCTCCTCTCACTTAAACATACAACAGGCCAATTCACAAAATCAGTCACTTCAAACTGAAACCTGTGTGCTGGCTGTGACCTATCTGCAATTTATAGAACGCCTGTTGTTTTTCAGCCACACTGCCAAACATTGGCCTACAACTGCTACCCGACTGCCTAAGCAGCGCTTGCTATAAACAAAAGACAGAATGGTGATTTTTGTATTGTTCATCTTATTCTGCTGAAAATCATGAGGTCAAGCTGCTGCACAGTGGTCACATGCATACACTACCATGAGAGAACTTCTGGTGTCATGACTCGTCAACCACTGTGAAGTGGATATTCTGTTTCTGTATTTAATATATATGGTAGTGATCAATTGTGACATGTTCCAGACCTACCCGAAAAAATTCGTTTAGGGAGGGCGTATCATTAAAAAAAGGAACTGAAGCAATTGAAGCAGGAATTTTATACAGAATATTGTCAGTATGAATACGTTTTGTCGGAAGTTAGTGATGAAACATTTCATAATGTATGATTTACACATAATCGACGTTTCTGCTCATTTCACGTACAGCATATATTTTACGTGTTACAAGATTAAAGCAATCTAGTGTCTTATTCAGCTTCTTTCTGTTTAAAATTCACTTCATGTTCGGTACAAAGCAAGCTAAATGTTGATGACGAGCTTTTTAAACGGAGACAAGTTGAATATTCGTCACCGTGGTATATCTTATGCATACAGAAATGTCTGTTTGGTCTCCAGCTGATAAAATGATTAAAGCATAACACAAAAACCATGTTTAGAATAGTGAGACCGACAGCTCCTTTGATATGTAATTCTATGATATAACAACGTATATAATCATATGCCAGTTTGGGCATCGAGATCAGATGATCTTACATGCAATACCAGACAGCATGTATAACACGCCTAGCGCCACGTTACATGAAAGCGTCAGTTCGATGTGAGCTCGTGCAAAATAGTACGAACCCAAGGAAAGTACACACCGAGGTACCACCAAGCGCTGAAAGGAATGGCACGTGCGACTGGTATCAGAGAAAAATACTGCACAGACAGAAGCTTATGCAACGACGTTCTGTACGGCAGAAGGCGAAAAATCCTATTCTGAAATAGGTGTGATAGCTGGGATGTGGAAACAGGAAAAACTAGATGGAGTGAATGATAAAGAGCATAGCACAGCATAGCAGATCTTTAAAAAAAAATGCAACAAAAATCATAAGCAAGAGTGGGCTTGAGGCCTGACGCAGTACTCAAAAGTCGTTCATCTAAACCAATGTTTTTGATTATATTCACTGTGCCATACGAACGCTAAAGAGAGGAAGTACACATCTGTAAAACTGAGAATTATGCCAGGCTTTAGTGGATGCGTCTTCCAAGCTACAGTCCTCACCAAACACGCAGAGCAGGTCACCTGATTACATATCCTGAAATAGCCAACAGACATCTGCATATGATCTCATAAAACATCCCTGAATTTCTGGGAAGAATAGAACCAGAGCCTTGGATAATAGCAGAATAATCTGGAAAGTGTTCCAGGTGGATCTGGTCGATGAGGAACAAAAGGGAACGTCCTACGTGTTAAATGTCACAACTGACGATGAGTGTTCGACACCCTGATCTTTTGAAGGTGCAGGCTCAAATCAAGGCAGAGGCGAAAAAGCCACAGCAGAAGGGCGTCCAGGAATCATGACCTGGATGCGGCCCGTCCCCTCGAACTTTAATTCAATCCAGTTTAATTGATAGAACCTCATTATCTATCAGTGTATGGTAATGATGGATGGAGTAAATGGCTGGAACGCTGGGGTGGAGAGAAGAGGAGAGGAGGTAGGGGGCGCTCCCGACAAGGTCTTCCAGGAGTTTCGTCCTAGCAATACAGAAAAATCAACAACAACAAAATCCCGAGTTTTTTTTCCTGTCTGGTGTGCTTGCCATGCGTGGTGGAAATGATAGGCCTCTTTCTTTTCCAAGAATCAAAATTTACTCAAAAAATTGAGAAACTGTAGTGCTGCAAAAGAGGAAGTGCACAGGCACCTAAGTGACACACATCTGTAGGATGCAAAGAAAAGCACACACACAAAGTATTCTGTACAACTTAAAAATAAATGAAAAAAAAAAAAAAGGGGGGGGGGGGGAGAGAGAGAGAGAGAGAGAGAGAGAGAGAGAGAGAAGAAGAAAAATGTAAATGAAAAATAGCTAACCTCTTATGTAAATGGTTAACATTTAGACAAGAAAAAACTGCAAAATACACAATGTATTACTGAAACTTGCGATAATCGTGCTTTTCAAATGTGTGAATTTCTTGTATATACATTTTGTGTAAGGGGAAAAAGTGGATGCATGCATCTCCCCTTAAGGAAGGGATTACTAACACAGATAATGAGAGTTCAAACACGAAAGGTGCGTAGTTTTGTATGTAATATTTCTCAGTTTAGAACATGATTGAAACTGCAGGACGCTTTCTCCCTAGAAAACACTGGTGTCGCTCTTCCATATTTTAGCATCCAACTGGAAAATTTACATGCAAAAGTACATAATTATCAATGCGACAGTCACCACAACCAAGACAGGCAAATGTCATCCAGCTTCAAGTGATTCTTTCCTAACTGGGAAATTATTCATGATTGCATGGTGTTTCTGGAGAACATTTATCAAGACTGCATTTTAATGATATGCTAGGTTGTCTGATGCTTTTTTTAAAAAACGGAAATGTAATTCAGTTTTGCGAAGATAGCCAGTGTGTGTATGGGGGCTGTGGGTTTGTTTTTAATTGAGTATAGCGCATTTTTGTTTTTTGAATGTGCTTTTCTGTCTTATGCCGTTTATCGTGTGTTCGTCCGTCGAGTTGACGAGGACCACTACAGTCATTGCGGGGGGGGGGGGGGGGGGGGGGGGGGGGGGGGGGGGGGGGGGTCAGAGATGATTTGTGGATACGCAGGTGGCTACTTAAGCCAATGCATGCACGAAATATCCGGTGTCAGCTTGGAAAGGGAATGTGGGTGACCTCTTTTTGCTTGCTTGCAGGGTCTTTCGTTGCCTGTCTCCATTGCTGCACTGCAGCTGTCCTCCTTTCTTCACATTAACTGGTGCCTTTGTGGATTGAGTGGTGCCTTCATGCTCGCTCCACAGCTATTTGTTTGCATGTGTCAAGGCTTATGTTAAATACTTTCTAGGATGTTTTGAGAGAGTCTTTGAAGCGTTTCCTCTGACCACAATGAGAACGCACTCCTCCTTGCAGCTCGCCATAGAAGAGTCTCTTGGGTAACTGGGTCTAGCATGCCAGAAACATGACCTGCCCATCGAACCACTCCTCATCTTTTTCTCCATGATCCCAACTCACCTTAAGTCATTTATCCTCCCATATATTATTCATGTGGTTGTGTCCTGTATATTAATGCACATGTAAATTGAAGAGCACAGATTGCCACTTTTGCTTCATTGAATTATGTATCCGCCAGTCTAATAAGGCAACTATGTGTATAAGCAATTATACCTTATTTTCAAAACCATTGATTTTCACCTAGTAGTTTGTGAGCCATGCCTGAATTTAAGCAGCTGGTGGGTATTTTCTGGTGGTTGTGTCTAGCTGTTTTTCGTGTTCTTTTTTAGTAGGTCAGTATTCATTTCAAGAAAGAGAGCATAATTTTGTTTCAAGTTATGGTCATTTATGAATAGAGTAACGATCAGACGTTCGAATGACACCATTTACATTCACAGAACAAGGGTGGGTAGGAGTCTGCTGGAAACAACGTCTCTCAACTGCTTGTGTTTATTTTCAGCTTATTTCCGGTATGAATGCCCAAATCACTGACGTGAACAAGAACTTTACTCTGTATAATCTGTAACTTCCACAGAAACTCGGAAACGATTTACATTACAATATGCCACCACAGTTTGATAGTGCCACGTTGAACACTTTCCCCATGTTTATGAACATGACTGATAATGTGACCATCTATGCTAATGTCACAAGACAGTGGCAGACTGTTGTGCACAACACTTCCCTTCGTGAAGATTGCATCACAATTGCATTCAGTGAGATGGAGTTTTTGCCTTGGGATAATCCTGATACCATTGTCAGCGCAGAAATAGAAAACTTATTTCGCATGATCAAAAACAACGTGCTGGGATTACTGTTTCTGATCGGAGAACCAGCTAACGTCATCAACATGGCGGTGTTCTACAAACAGGGACTGAAGGATCGGGTCAACCTGTGTCTGTTTGCCTTGTCTTTTGCTGATGGTATGTATCTGGCAATGGGGATGACGCTTCACGGTGAACAACTGTCAATACAGTTCACTACAAAGGAAAGATTTGGTCCAGTTACAAGATTTCTAACGAATCTAAATTTGATAGTATTTTTATCTCTCCCTTTAATACCTGTCAATGGTTCTCTCTGCCATCATTGCAACAGAAAGGTGTATATGTGTTTTCAATCCTCTGAAAGTTCATTCTCTCCTACGCACTAGAACAATGATGGTGATTATCATTGTGGTCTCCGTCATAATTTTTGGTTTGTTCTTTATCGTGACTTTTCGGTATCGTTTCGGCTGTGTGTATGATCCAGTATCGGGTGCAGTTATTATGACAGGCATCGAGGGTGAAGTGTACAAAGCACACCAAGATCTTATAAATGGTCTGGAAAGTTTTTTCTTTGGTGTTGGTCTCCCTGGCGTGGTGATGGTCACAGTGACAGTAACGACAATCATGACGATTGTGAAACTTCGTCAGGTAATGTCATGGCGATCAGAAACTACTTCGTCAATCTCTCCTCGAGAACTGGCTTTGACAAAGATCCTTGTTTATAACTCCATCTTCTTTATCGTTTGCTCGTTTCCACTTGCTCTAGATCGTTTTGCTGGGATCTTTTTACCGGAGGTGAACCCTGGACGCCGAAATCAAAACCTTTTCTTTACTAGCAAATGGTTTGGTGAAATGTTCACATTCATCAATTCTACCTTCAACTTTGTCATATTCTACACCATGGGCTCTCACTACAGGGAAACATTCTGGGCACTTTTCAAAAGAAACCACGGTCACACAAATAGTCTGGAGAATGAAGATTATGAACAGAATTCAACAAAATTCACATTTAGCCATCGTCCAAGCGAAAACAAAATAGTGTTGGGCCTTTGTGGTTTCTCTAAATATCAATACGATGTGTCAAAATTTCTTTTTGACTGAAGTTTATGACATCTGTGCAATGTAGGTAAAATGTTTGTGCTTACGTGCTTGCGTGTGTGTGCATACGTGCGTGCGTGCATGCGTGCCTGTGTGTGTGTGTGTGTGTGTGTGTGTGAGAGAGAGAGAGAGAGAGAGAGAGAGAGAGAGAGAGAGAGAGAGAGACAGAGATCAGTTGCTGGAGAGGTATTGTGGGAAGTATTTCCGTTTGAATGTCAGAAGAGAGTATGGTATGAGCAGAACACCTGTCACATATTTTTCACGTGAGATCCCCAGTACGTCCTTGACTTCCCTCAAGACACTTCTTAAGGATGTAGAGTCATTTTCACTGCTACACGAAAATGCTTGAAAATTTCGCCTTAGAAAATAACGTAATCAAAGAATGTCCATTCACTTTTTAACATCTCAGGCTTATTCAATGCTTACATAAAGAGAGGAAATACACAATATGCGGTTGAATGCTTTTCATGGTGTATGACTTAAATCTTTGCAAGAACTGTATGTCTTTACAGACTGATTTACAAAAGCAGGTCATGCTGAAGTGAGAATAAAACAGCAATAATGAATGTATTCATCCCCACCTTATCTGGCTCCCATCCTGAGTCTTGGGCATCCAGGATATCCGCACTTGGAACAACTACGCGCCCCCTGCAAATGTAGCCCAGCTGTAAGAGCTGCTTACCATCCTTCAAACGACTCTCAACTGTCACGTGCTCAGGCCCTGTCAGAAGGATGCTCTGATTCACTGATTGTCCGGCATGGTGTCAGTGGGCATTGGCAGTTCCTGTGACTTTGTGATGTGGTGGTATGGTTGTTTGACTGCCATTGTCTTGAAATGGAACTGGTTGACAAACGAATGTTTTCTAAAACATCATTGTTTAAAATTGTGCTGGTGACTTTTGCTCCATTGCACGCGAGCCTGGCGAGCCACTCTCCTCATCTCTGCCTCCATGCACATGCATACTGTTGCTATCATACCAGCAAGTACAACACCAACACACACACACACACACACACACACACACACACACACACACACACACACACACGCACGCACGCACACACACACACACACACACACACACACACACGCACACACGCACGCACGCACGCACGCACGCACGCACGCACGCACGCACGCACACACACACACACACACACACACACACACACACACACACACACACACACACACACACACACTGACTGACTGACTGACTGAAACCAATTTATTGTGAGATTAACTCAAGGTTGTACTGACTCACACACACACACACACACACACACACACACACACACACACACACAACACACACACACACACACACACACACACACACACACACACACACACACACACTTAAATTACATACATCCACACGATGAAGGTGCCTCTAATGGTGCTGTTCACATTCCCTCACGTACACTGCTCTTCTCTTTCTGTCGAGTATGGTTGACACCAGAATTTATCATGGAAGGGAGCACACAGTGCAGCCCTGTTCATGTTATCTTGGATTAAATAAACCCACACAATGTCATAGTCATCATCCTTAACAGTAATACACTGAAATATGTATTAGTCATCTGCACATTGTTTCATTCGAAAAACTAGCATCCAGACTGTTGCTTAGATCTAGGAACAAGGGAAGAGTTCATGGCCGATGGAGGGTTCGAACCAAGGACCTAACACTCTTCGATTCCTTGTCATGCTATTCCTCTATGAGCCTGCTATCAAGTGGTAATATTACTTTCCATGTTTTCCGCCGGCACATGTATTTGGTGAAGCTGCCCAAATGCAGCCATCCCTGTAAAATGAGGGAGGACTGACTCATCAACAAAATTGACTGAAAACCATCTCTATTCCCCCAGCAACTCTCTGTACGAAAGGTTCTGCCCTTGACCGTACGCTCTTACTCTTCAGTCTCGTGTCACATAGTAATTGTCTCGCGCTCAGCCTGTGACAACCATGAATCTCCATTGCAGAATTACCTCCCACACTCGTGTCCCTTGAGAGTAATCAATTGCGATTGGCTGGAAATTATCATTCCATATCCCCTTGTGGACGAAGTTTCGCGTGTCAATAGTATCATTGGGCGGGCGTTTGTGCTGAAGGTATCCATGTTTTTGGAATCCCACCATTCCCAGTGTCACTTCGTTTTACGTTCTCCTCAAGTATTTTTTAGTACCTTCTTCATTTCTCTAGACGATGTTTCTCACCGGATTTGTGTTGCCAAAAAAAAAAAATCACAATATATCAGTCTTGTGTCCCTTGGATTCAGTGTAGAGAAACATCTTTGGCCATAAGCCAGCTTTAATTTTCTTTACTAGTTCTGAATGGGTTAACTCAGAGGCACGAGTCGGTCGGGCCTGTGTTCCACAGGATGCTGGTTTCAGTTACTGGTGTTTTGAGTGTTGTTGTTCGGCATCTTGGCATGCTCTGTGAAAATTCTGTTATGTGACATTTGTCCTTCCGCTCTGGAGATTCTTTAGGAGTCATATGGCCTGTCCACTGTAATGATTCTGGTGGTGTTATATTCACGTTTTCGCTGTGGTGACTCCGTGGTGTCATATTCCTTTTTTCATTGTCGGGATTGTAATGGTGTCAGTTGATGTTTTTCTCTCCGTGCTGGCTCTAATGGTGTTACATTGGTGTTTTCACTGTGGTAATTTTCATGATGTCACCATGGCCTTTTTACTGTCACGAGTCTACTGGTGTCGTATTGGTTATTTCACTGTGGCGATTCAGGTGGTGTCATATTGCTCTTTTCACTGTAGTGACTGTGTCCCATGTTACATTGTCTTTTTCACTGTAGTGATTGCGCTAATGATGTATTAGTCTTTCAACTATAGTGATTGTGGTAATGACATATATTAGCCCTTCAACGATAGTAATTGTGGTAATGACATATTAGCCTTTCAGCTATATTGATTGTGGTAATGACATATTAGCCTTTCAACTATAGTGACTGTGGTAGTATTACATTGCCTTTAACTACAGTTATTGTGGTAATGACATATTAGCCTTTCAACTATAGTGATTGTGGTAGTATTACATTGCCTTTAACTACAGTGATTGTGGTAATGACATATCAGCCTTTCAACTATAGTGATTGTGTTAATGACATATTAGCCTTTTAACTATTGTGATTGTGGTAATGACATATTAGCCTTTCAACTATAGTGATTGTGGTAGTACTACATTGCCTTTAACTTCAATGATTGCGGTAATGCCATCTTAACCTTTTCAACTATATGATTGTGGTGATGTCACATTGACCTCTTGGCTATAGTGATTGTGACACATTGTCTTTTTTACGAGAGTGCTTGTGATGGTGTCCTATTTGCCTGTTCACAGTGGTAATATTGAAAGTGTCCTATTGACTTTTTCACTCTCGCAATGGTGGTGATGATGTCACATCGGCTTTTTCACTGTAGTGATTAAGGTGGTGTCACTCATCGGCCTTTTCACTGAAATGACTGTGTGTTGTTTTATATTGGTCTTTTCACTGTGGTGATTCTGGCAATACCACTCTAGTTTCTCCTATGTAGGGATTATGGTTGTCTCGCATTGGCCTTCTCACTGTCATAGTTGTGGTAATGTCAGATTGACCTTTTGACTGCGGCGATTGTGATGGTGTCGCATTACTTTGTTTACTACTTAGACTTCGATGCTCCCGCGTCTTGCGACGCATGAGGCAGTCAAGGCGCTCCACTGTGCATGGTCCCAAGCCAGTCTGGTAATGTCATTCCATCATCTGTCAACGAGTCTGAGGTCTCTTTCCACTGCTTTTCACTGTCTGTCACCAGATCATCCTGGGTCGTCCTCTTTTTCTATGGCCTGCTGGGGTCCATGTAATGGTCTGGTTTGCAGGTCTTGAAGAGGGTAATCTTAAGACATGACCCAGCCAGTGGAGGCGCCGTCTGCAGACGATGGTTGACACGAGGAGCTGTTCGGACCTCTCCCTGACGTCTTTATTTGGTATAAAGTCTGATCATTTGATGCCCAAGATCTTACGTAGGCATATAGAATCAAAAGCATTGAGTTTCTTCTCCAGGGTGGTCTTCAGTTGCCAGGTTTCACAGCCATATAACAGCGTTGAAATCACACTGGAGTTATAAAATTTCAGTTTGATTCCAAGGGAGAATTTCCTGCTGTTCCATACTTTGTTAAGCTTGTTAAATGCTGATGTTGCCTTCCCAATACGACACTTCAGTTCATGGTCGAGATCACTGGCGATGTTAATAGAGTCGCCTAGGTATTTGAAGTTCTCTACTTCTTCCTCTTGTGTTTGGTCAATGAAACGTCTGTTGGCCCTTAGTGTTTACCGGTAAGCATGTTTTTAGTCTTTTTGGCACTGATAATGAGGCCAATGTTGCCTGCAAACTTGCTGATATTGTCTACAAGTACCTGCAGATCTTGAGTGGTGCTTGCAAGAGCGGCAATATCATCGGCAAAATCCAGATCTGAGAGGCTATTTCCTTCTGTCCACTGATTTCTCTTTCCTTGAGTTGCGTGTTTCAATACCCAGTCAATGGCAAGTGCAAAGAGGAGAGGGAGAGAGGACACAACCTTGCCTTACTCCAGGGACAACTTGAAACCAGTCACTGTAGCCATCTTCCTTCCCGGCTCTGCACTTGTAGTTTATGTAAATCTGCTTTATGGCCGGCACAACTTTCTCTGGGATGCCGTAGATTTTCCTGATTTTCCACAATGATGGTCTGTGGACACTGTCAAATGCTTTGGAGAAGTCAATGAAGCTGATGGCCAGGGGTACTTGGTGCTCTCCACACTTCTCGATGATCTACCTTAGTGTGAAGATCTGTTCTGCACAAGATCGTTTTGGGCGGAAGCTCGCTTGTTGTTCCCTGAGCTCATTGTCCACTACATCACGCTGTCGGTTGATGATGACCTGGCAGTACACATTCCCTGGTATTGACAGTAGAGTTACTCCTCTCAGTTGTTGCACTCTGAGAGGTTGCCTTGTTTTAAATACAAAAGACTTCGCCATTCTTCCGATCCTCTGGGACGACGCCGGAGTTCCAAGCTTGGTTGCAGAGACTGCACATCCAAGAGACGATGCAGTCACCACCACCTTCAAGCATTTCCACTGTTATTCCATCGAACCCAGGGGTCTTATTGTTCTTTAATGTCTTGATGGCTGCTCTGATCTCCTCCTCAATGAAGCCATCAGTGTTGATTGGGAGCAGGATGGATGGCCTTTCCGCCTCAGCTGGTGTCGGTGGCTCGGGTCTGTTTAGAACTTCTTTGAAATGCTCGGCCCATCTTGCAAGCTTTTCCTCGCCGCCTGACAGAAGTGTGCATCTTTTGCCTTCACAGGTCCAGAGGCAGTCCTCACAGTACCAGCTCTGGTAAGATCTGGTAGACAGCTTTCAATGTCGATGCGGTTGGCAGCTTCTTTGGCAGCTTCTGCTTGCTTATCCAGCCAGTCTCTTTTATCTCTCTGGGCATTTTGCTTCACGTGCTTGTCCTTCTCGATGTATTCCTGGTCGTACGTTGCTTGGTCTGAGTGCAGTTGTGTCTCTTCTGGTGGAGTTCTTTCCTCTCTGCTATCAGTTCCCATGTGTCATCACTGATCCAGGATAGATCAAGACACAACTGTTTCTATTATCTAGAAGCTCTAAATATGAATAGTGTTAAATTATTAGGCACACGTTCATTCTTTGTATTATTGGATGGCATCCAGAAGCAACTTTGAGCAGATAGCTGAGTATAGCATTTCTTCCAATCGGCTTTAAACGGAAATCGTCCGAAACACATGTCGCATCAAAACAAATTAATTTCGTCTTATCTTCAATCCACTCTTAACATTGATTCCCAACTGTTTTGCATAACAGACAGCTCTGTAGCGATAAGCATAAACCTTACTTTCTACAATACCCAGATTAAATCAAGGTAAACATCGTGGAGAGCTGTCCCAGCTTCAGCAAAAGACGCTTGAATAAATGTGTAGAAATGTAAATTTTACACGCCTTGAACCGGCTGCTTTACTGACTTGGTATGGGTTTTTCTGTTTTCTCATCTACAGTCTATCAACCGAAGTGTTCGTAGGAAAACGAATTCGTTTCCAGATCGTAACGCATACATGGCTCCGCCCTCAGGTCACAAAGACACATGCGTATGTTTGCAATACTCAGTTATGGCCTGTTCGGCACTGCAAAATGTGATATAATAGTCTTTCCGGGAGAATTGCTCTTTCTTTGTTACTCACCAACAGGATCTATATTAACACAAGTACATGTACAGAGAGAGAGAGAGAGAGAGAGAGAGAGAGAGAGAGAGAGAGAGAGAGATTTTATAAGTGAGAGAGATGCTAAAACTTGCCTGCAAGTGTGTGTGTGTGTGTGTGTGTGTGTGTGTGTGTGTGTGTGTGTGTGTGTGTGTGTGTCTCTGTGTGTGTATGTGTGAGCGCACACGCGCAAAAGTATATTAATGTATATGACAATATCGTTCGAATGTCAATTTCCGAGCGCAAACTGTACAAGTATAAATGCCCTTGTGTAGGCAGGACTGTGTGTGTGAACGTGCGTGTGTGTGTGTGTGTGTGTGTGTAGTATGTGTGTGTGTGTGTGTGTGTGTGTGTGTGTGTGTGTGTGTGTGTGTGTGCGTGTGTGTGTGTGTGTGTGTGTGTGCGCCTGCGCGCACGCGCGCACGCGCGTTATGTCTTTGTGTAGTGTGTGTGCATAAACTCTTCTGTGTGTGTTTGAGCGTATATACATAGTGTGTGTGAACGCGTGCGCGCAAGCGCGTCTGCGCCCAAACGCGCCTGTGCTCAAGCGCTAGCGCGTATTTGTGTGTTTTGTACGTGTGTGTGTGTGTGTGTGTGTGTGTGTGTGTGTGTGTGTGTGTGTGTGTGTGTACAACGGTGTATTAGTAAATGTCTTACTGTTGTTTAGACACGAGGTTTTGAATTAGTTGTTATAAGCTTTGAATATATATGTAAACGTGCGTGCGCGCGGTGTAGGGTGTGTGTGTGTGTGCGCGCGGGCATTTTGTGTGTGTCATGTGTGTGTGTGTGTGTGTGTGTGTGTGTGTGTGTGTGTGTGTGTGTGTGTCCGCGTGCGCGCTCATGTGTGAATTTGAGTGTGTGTGTGTGTGTGTGTGTGTGTGTGTGTGTGTGTGTGTGTGTGTACTTATGTGTCTATGTATCTGTATGTATGTGTGTGTGTGTGTGCGCCCCCACCCCCCCATCCACATCCCCCACCCAGGACCCCTCCACCTTCTTTTTCCGCTTCTTCCATCGCCATGCTGGTCAATGAGCTGCAACCTTCAGCCAGCGAATCAATCAATCATCTATTGAACAAAAGTAATATACTTCTTGAATGCAAAACAGCACGTTCTTTTTTCCAGTTCGGAAGTTTCAGTAGTAGACAGTCAGTCATTTACACAAATAACGGCAGGAAAGTTTGTTATACTTCGCCATCGCATGCTTTTGGTCATTCGTATAACAAGAGGAATGTCCGTCTCGCCGTTTTTCCATTTGTGCATTTTTTTCAGTCTTGTTATTGCATGTCATTCGGTCATTGATGTGCAGGTTTTGTTATAATCCGGCTGTAATTTGTCGCCCTCTCCTCTCACTTAAACATACACAACAGGCAAATTCACCAAAATCAGTCACTTCAAACTGAAACCTGTGTGCTGGCTGTGACCTATCGGCAATTTATAGAACGCCTGTTGTTTTTCAGCCACACTGCCAAACATGGCCTACAACTGCTACCCGACTGCTTATGCAGCGCTTGCTATAAACAAAAGACCGAAATGGTGATTTTTGTATTATTCATCTTATTCTGCTGAAAATCATGAGGTCAAGCTGCTGCACAGTGGTCACATGCATACACTACTATGAGAGAACTTCTGGTGTCATGACTCGTCAACCACTGTGAAGTGGATATTCTGTTTCTGTATTTAATATATATGGTAGTGGTCAATTGTGACATGTCCAGACCTACCCGAAAAAAATCGTTTAGGGAGGGCGTATCATTTAAAAAAAAGGAACTGAAGCAATTGAAGCAGGAATTTTATACAGAATATTGTCAGTATGAATACGTTTTGTCGGAAGTTAGTGATGAAACATTTCATAATGTATCATTTACACATAATCGACGTTTCTGCTCATTTCACGTACAGCATATATTTTACGTGTTACAAGATTAAAGCAATCTAGTGTCTTATTCAGCTTCTTTCTGTTTAAAATTCACTTCATGTTTGGTACAAGCAAGCTAAATGTTGATGACAAGCTTTTTAAAACGGAGACAAGTTGAATATTCGTCGTCACAGTGATATATCTTATGCATGCAGAAATGTCTGTTTGGTCTCCAGCTGATAAAATGATTAAAGCATAACACAAAAAACCATGTTTAGAATAGTAAGACCGACAGCTCCTTTGATATGTAATTCTATGATATAACAACGTATATAATCATATGCCAGTTTGGGCATCGAGATCAGATGATCTTACATGCAATACCAGACAGCATGTTTAACACTCCTAGCGCCACGTTACATGAAAGCGTCAGTTCGATGTGAGCTCGTACAAAATAGTGCGAACCCAAGGAAAGTACACACCTAGGTACCACCAAGCGCTGAAAGGATGGCACGTGCGACTGGTATCAGAGAAAAATACTTCGCAGACAGAAGCTTATGCAATGACGTTCTGTACGGCAGAAGGCGAAAAATCCTATTCTGAAATAGGTGTGATAGCTGTGGCGTGGAAACAGGAAAAACTAGATGGAGTGAATGATAAAGAGCATAGCACAGCATAGCAGACCTTTAAAAAAAATGCAACAAAAATCATAAGCAAGAGTGGCTTGAGGCCTGACGCAGTACTCAACAGTCGTTCATCTAAACGAATGTTTCTGATTAAAGAGTTAAAGAGAGGAAGTACACATCTGTAAAACTGAAAATTATACCAGGCTTTAGTGGATGCGTCTTCCAAGCTAGAGTCCTCACCACACATGCAGAGCCGGTCACCTGATTACATATCCTGAAATGGCCGACAAGCATCTGCATATGATCTCATAAAACATCCCTGAATTTCTAGGAATAATAGAACCCAGAGCCTTGGATAGTAGCAGAAGGATCTGAAAGTGTTCCAGACGGATCTGGTCGATGAGGAACAAAAGGGAACTTCCTACGTGTTAAATGTCACAACTGACAATGAGTGTTCGACACCCTGATCTTTTGAAGGTGCAGGCTCAAATCCAGGCAGAGGCGAAAAAGCCACAGCAGAAGGGCGTCCAGGAATCAGACCTGGATGCAGCCCGGTCCCCTCGAACTTTAATTGAATCCAGTTTAATTCATAGAATCTCATTATCTGTCAGTGTATGGAATGATGGATGGATGGAAATGGCTTGAACACTGGCGTGGGAGAGAAGAGGAGAGGAGGTAGGGGCGCTCCCGACAAGGTCTTCCAGGAGTTTCGTCCTACCAATACAGAAAACTCAACAACAAAAATCCCGAATTGCTTTTTCATGTCTGGTGTGCTTTCCATTTCATGGGTGAAATGATAGGCCTCTTTCTTTTCCAAGAATCAAAATTTACTCAAAAAATTGAGAAACTACAGTGTTGCAAAAGAGGAAGTACACAGGCACCTAAGTGACGCACATCTGTAGGACGCAGAAAAGCACACACACAAAGTATTCTGTACAACTTAGAAATAAATGAAAAGTGGGGGAAAGAAGAGGAAGACGAAAATGTAAATGAAAAAATAGCTAACCTCTTATGCAAATGGTTAACATTTAGAAAGAAAAAAAACTGCAAAATACACAATGTATTACTGAAACTTGCGATAATCTTGCTTTTCAAATGTGTGGTTTTTCTTTTATATACATTTTTGTAAGGGGAAAAAAAATGGATGCATGCATCTCCCCTTCAGGAAGGGATTACTAACACAGATAATGAGAGTTCAACAACGAAAGGTGCGTAGTTTTGTATGTAATATTTCTCAGTTTAGAACATGATTGAAACTGCAGGACACTTTCTCCCTAGAAAACACTGGTGTCGCTCTTCCATATTTTAGCATCCAACTGGAAAATTTACATGCAAAAGTACCTAATTATCAATGCGACAGTCACCACAACCAAGATGGGCAAATGTCATCCAGCTTCAAGTGATTCTTTCCTAACTGGGAAATTATTCAAGATTGCATGGTGTTTATCAAGACTGCATTTTTAACGAAATGCTAAGTTGTCTGATGCTTTCTTTTTAAACGGAAATGTAATTCAGTTTGCGAAGATAGCCAGTGTGTGCAGTATAGTGCATTTTTTAATTCAGTATAGTGCATTTTGATTTGAATGTGCTTTTCTGTCTTTACCTTGTATCGTGTGTTCGTCCGTCGAGTTGACGAGGACCACTTCAGTCATCGTGGAGTTGGGGGAGGGGGAGGGGGCGGCGGTCAGATTTTGGGATACGCAGGTGGCTACTTAAGCCAATGCATGCACAAAATTATGCGGTGCCAGCTTAGACAGGGAATGTGGGTGACCTCTTTTTGCTTTGCTTGTGGGGTCTTTCCTTGCCTGTCTGCATTGTTGCACTGCAGCTGTCCTCCTTTCTTCACATTAACTGGTGCCTTTGTGGATTGAGTGGTGCCTTCATGCTCACTCCACAGCTATTTGTTTGCATGTGTCAAGGCTTGTTAAATATTTTCTAGGATGTTTTGAGAGAGTCTTTGAAGCGTTTCTTCTGACCACAATGAGAACGCACTCCTCCTTGCAGCTCGCCATAGAAGAGTCTCTTGGGTAACTGGTGGTCTAGCATGCCAGAAACATGACCTGCCCATCGAAGCACTCCTCATCTTTTTCTCCATGATCCCAACTCACCTTAAGTCATTTATCCTCCCATATATTATCATGTGGTGTGTCCTGTATATTAATGCACATGTAAATTGAAGAGCACAGATTGCCACTTTTGCTTCATTGAATTCTGTATCCGCCGGTCTAATAAGGCAACTATGTGTATAAGCAATTATACCTTATTTTCAAAACCATTGATTTTCACCTAGTAGTTTGTGAGCCATGCCTGAATTTAAGCAGCTGGTGGGTATTTTCTGGTGGTTGTGTCTAGTTTGTTTTTCGTGTTCTTTTTTTGAGTAGGTCAGTATTCATTTCAAGAAAGAGAGCATCCTTTTGTTTCAAGTTATGGTCATTTTATGAATAGAGTAACGATCAGAAGTTGGAATGACACCATTTGCATTCACAGAACACGGGTGGGTAGGAGTCTCTCAACTGCTTGTGTTTATTTTTTTCAGTTTATTTCCGGTATAAATGCCAACATCACTGACGTGAACAAGAACTTTGGTCTGTGTAATCTGTAACTTCCACAGAAACTCGGAAACGATTTACATTACAATATGGCACCACGGTTTGATAGTGCCACGTTGAACACTTCCCAATGTTTATGAACATGACTGATAACATGACCGTCTATGCTAATCTTACAAGACACTGGCAGACTGTTGTGCACAACACTTCTCTTCGTGAAGATTGCATCACAATTGCATTCAGTGAGATGGAGTTTTTGCCGTGGGATAATCCTGATAACATTGTCGGCGCAGAAATAGAAAAACGTATTTCGCATGATCAAAAACAACGTGCTGGGATTACTGTTTCTGATCGGAGAACCAGCTAACGTCATCAACATGGCAGTGTTTCTACAAACAGGGACTGAAGGATCGGGTCAACCTATGTCTGTTTACATTGTCTTTTGCTGATAGTATGTATCTGGCAATGGGGATGACGCTTCACGGTGAACAATTGTCAATACAGTTCACTACAAAGGAAAGATTTGGTCCAATTACAAGATTTCTAACGAATCTGAATTTGATAGTATTTTTATCTCCCTTTAATTACCTGTCAATGGTTCTCTCTGCCATTATTGCAACAGAAAGGTGTATATGTGTTTTCAATCCTCTGAAAGTTCATTCTCTTCTACGCACTAGAACAATGATGGTGATCATCATTGTGGTCTCTGTCATAATTTTTGGTTTGTTCTTTATTGTGACTTTTCGATATCGTGTTGGTGTATGTATGATCCAGTATCGGGTGCAGTTATTATGACAGGCATCGAGGGTGAGTGTACAAAGCACACCAAGATCTTATAAATGGTCTGGAAAGTTTTTTCTTTGGTGTTGGTCTCCCTGGCGTGGTGATGGTCACAGTGACAGTAACGACAATCATGACGATTGTGAAACTTCGTCAGGTAATGTCATGGCGATCAGAAACTACTTCGTCAATCTCTCCTCGAGAACTGGCTTTGACAAAGATCCTTGTTTTATAACTCCGTCTTTTTTATCGTTTGCTCGTTTCCACTTGCTCTGGATCGTTTTGCTGGGATCTTTTTACCGGAGGTGAACCCTGGACGCCGAAATCAAAACCTCTTCTTTACTAGCAAATGGTTTGGTGAAATGTTCACATTCATCAATTCTACCTTCAACTTTGTCATATTCTACACCATGGGCTCTCACTACAGGGAGACATTCTGGGCACTTTTCAAAAGAAACCCACGGTCACACAAATAGTCTGCAGCATGAAGATTATGAACACAATTCAACAAAATTCACATTTAGCCATCGTCCAAGCGAAAGCAAATTAGTGTTGGGCCTTTGTTGGTTTCTCTAAATATCACTACGATGTGTCAAAATTTCTTTTTGACTGAAGTGTATGACACCTGTGCAATGTATGTGAAATGTTTGTGCTTACGTGCTTGCGTGTGTGTGTGCATCCGTGCGCGCGCGCGCGCGCGCGCGCGCACGTGTGTGTGTGTGTGTGTGTTGTCTGAATAAAGTGTGAGAGAGAGACAGACAGACAGACAGACAGACAGACAGACAGACAGAGAGAGATCAGTTGCTGGAGAGGTATGTGGGAAGTATTTCCATTTTAATGTCAGAAGAGAGTATGGTATGAACAGAAACACCTGTCACATATTTTTCACGTGAGATCCCCAGTACGTCGTCCTTGACTTCCCTCAAGACACTTCTTAAGGATGTAGAGTCATTTTCACTGCCACATGAAAATGCTTGAAAATTTCGCCTTAAAAAAACCTAATCAAAGGATGTCCATTCACTTTTTAACATCTCAGGTTTATTCAATGCTTGCATTAAGAGAGGAAATACATAATCTGCGGTTGAATGCTTTTCATGGTGTATGATAAATATTTTCAAGAACTGTATGCCTTTAACAGACTGATTTACAAAAGCAGGTCATGCCGAAGTGTGAATAAAACAGCAATAATGAATGTATTCATCCCACCTTATCTGGCTCCCATCCTGAGTCTTGGGCATCCAGGGTATCCACACTTGGAACAACTACGCGCCCCCTGCAAATGTAGCCCAGCTGTTTCAGAAGCTGCAGCAAGGGCTGCTCACCATCCTTCAAACGACTCTAGTGTCACGTGCTCAGGCCCTGTCAGAAAGATGCTCGGATTCACTGACTGTCCGGCACGGTGTCAGTGTACATTGGCAGTTTCTGTGACTTTGTGATGTGGTGTGGTTGTTTGACTGCCATTGTCTTGAAATGGAACTGGTTGACAAACGAACATTTTCTTAAACACATTATTGTTTAAATTGTGCTGGTGGCTTTTGCTCCGTTGCACACGAGGCTGGCGATGTGCCCGTGTAGGTGACAAACAGGCGGTAGCAGTTCTGACATGCTGGTGTACGCAGTTGCAGATGGCCGACTGGTTGAAGTTGACATGTGCCAGTCTCAGCTCTGTGCCAAGACTTTCTGCAGAGATGGTTCTGTTGCAAACAAAACTTCCAGCCTAAGGAAGTGGTCGTCGTGGTGACTGGTGATTGATTCTGGGCTGTCCACACCGACGGTTTTGTTGAGTGTTGCCCGTTGTCTGACATGGTGTCAACAGTCCCTGAATACAGAATGGCTCGATCCCCTTGTGACATACCAGCACACACACACACACACACACACACACACACACACACACACACACACACACACACACACACACACACATGCTCGCACACACGCACACGCACACACACACACACACACACTGACACACACACACACACACACACACACACACACACACACACACACACACACACACACACACACACACACTGACTGAAACCAATTTATTGTCAGATTAACTCAAGGTTGTACTGACTCGCACACACACACACACACACACACACACACACACACACACACACACGCACGCAAACGCACGCGCACATCCACGATGAAGGCGCCTCTGATCGCGCTGTTCACATTCCCTCACGTACACTGCTGTTCTCTTTCTGAGGGGTTGGTTGACACCAGAATTTATCATGGAAGGAGCACACACAGCACAGCCCTGTTCATGTTATCTTAGATTAAATAAACCTGCACTATGTCATAGTCATCATCCTCAACCGTAATACACTGAAATATGTATTAGCCATCTGCACATTGTTTCATTCGAAAAACTAGCATCCAGACTGTTGCTCAGATCTAGGAACAAGGGAAGAGTTCATGGCCGATGGAGGGTTCGAACCAAGGACCTAACACTCTTCGATTCCTTGTCATGCTATTCCTCTATGAGCCTGCTATCAAGTGGTTATATTATTTTCCGTGTTTTCCGCCGGCACATATATTCGGTGATGCTGCCCAAAAGGTAGCCTTCCCTGTAAAGTGAGGGAAGACTGACTCATCAACAAAATGACTGAAAACCATCTCTAGTCCCCCAGCAACTCTCTGTACGAAAGGTTCTGCCCTTGACCGTACGCTCTTACTCTTAGTCTCGTGTCACGTGGTAATGTCTCGCGCTCAGCGCGTGACATCCATGAATCTTCATTGCAGAATTACCTCCCACACTCGCGTCCCTTGAGAGTATTCAATTGCGATTGGCTGGAAATTATCATTCTGTATCCCCTTCTGGACGAAGTTTCGCGTATCAGTAGCATTATTGGGTGGGCGTTTGCGCTGAAGGCATCAGTTGTTTTGGAATCCCACCATTCCAGCGTCACTTCGTTTTACGTTCTCTTTAAGAATTTTTTTTAGTACCTTCTTCATTTCTTTAGACGATGCTTTTCACAGGATTTGTGTTGCAAAAAAAAAAAAATCACAATCTATCAGGCTTGTGTCCCTTGGATTCGGTGTAGAAAAACATCTTTGGCCATAAGCCAGCTTTAATTTTCGTTACTAGTTCTGAATGGGTTAATTCAGAGGCACGAGGTGGTCGGGTTTGCGTTCCACGGGATGCTGGTTTCAGTTCCTGGTGTTTTGAGTGTTGTTGTTGTTTGGCATCTTGGCATGCTCTGTGAAAATTCTGTTATGTCACATTTATCCTTCCACTCTGGAGATTCTTTAGGAGTCATATTGGTCTGTCCACTGTAATGATTCTGCTGGTGTTACATTCACGTTTTCGCTGTGGTGACTCCGTGGTGTCGTATTCTTTTTTTCATTGTCGGGATTCTAATGACGTCATTTGACGTTTTTTTTTTTTCTCCGTGCTGGCTCTAATGGTGTTACATTGGTGTTTTCACAGTGGTAATTTTGATGGTGTCACAATGGCCTTTTTATTGTCACGATTGTACTGCTGTCGTATTGGTTATTTCACTGTGGCGATTCAGGTGGTGTCATATTTCTTTTCACTGTAGTGACTGTTTCCCATGTTACATTGTCTTTTTTACTGTAGTGATTGCGGTAATAACATATTAGCCTTTCAACTATAGGGATTATGGTAATGACATATTAGCCTTTCAACTATAGTAATTATGGTAATTACATATTAGCCTTTCAGCTATAGTGATTGTGGTAATGACATATTAGCCTTTGAACTATAGTGATTATGGTAGTATGACATTGCCTTTAACTACAGTGATTGTGGTAATGCCATCTTAACCTTTTCAATATATATATGATTGCGGTAGTGTCACATTGACCTCTTGGCTATAGTGATTGTGACACATTGTCTTTTTTTTTACGATAGTGCTTGTGATGGTGTCCTATTTGCCTTTTCACAGTGGTAATATTGAAAGTGTCATATTGGCTTTTTAACTCTTGCAATGGTGGTGATGATGTCACATCGGCTTTTTCACTGTAGTGATTAAGGTGGTGTCACTCATCGGCCTTTTCACTGAAATGACTGTGTGTGGTTTAATATTGGCCTTTTCACTGTGGTGATTCTGGCAATAATTAATTAACTAATTAATTTCTTAACTGCAGTGAATCAAGTGGTATACTGACTACACTGCTACAGCAATTTTGTTGAGTTAAGCTGGCTGTTTCACCATGGTGATTCTAATGGCTGAATGAACCTTTTCACAATAGCTGTTCCTGTGGCCACACTGGCTTTAAGTGATTATGTTTCTGGCGGTGCGTTACATTGACCTTTTACACAATCGTGATTCTGGTGGTGGGTAAGTGTTTCCACACAACATGAGTATAGACTATTCAGCGCTGACCGTCTGTTTTCTTTTCCGTTTCAGGCCCTTTATTTATGATGGACTGTTATGGCACGTGCATGATTCCACTCAGCTCTCCTCCACAGAGCGTGAAGTATCGAGCGGAATAATAGCTGTTCGTGTGAATAAGACTCCTGCTTGCCCGGGAAGATAGAATTTCTAATGGCCGGCGGTTCGAATCTTACGTGGTATTAGTTTTGCTCTCCTTCCCATCCCCACCCCCACCCAGTCTCCTCTTATCAGACTCCCTTCCCCTCCCCCAACTCTTCAGCCTGTCCTCCTCCCCTCAGCTACTAGCGCCCCTCCTCCTTCTCCGTTATCACATTACTTCTCTATTTGTCCTATCGACTAGATTTTGCACTGATATGAATGATTCTTTTATGACGCATAAACCGAGTTCACTTCTGTGCATGCTGTTATTCACATAAAACAAAGAACTTCAGCAGAAAGACAACTGGCCCTGGCATTTGTATTTCATTTTCAAAATCTTCTTAACATGCGAAGAACGCTGCAAGAAAAAGAACATGAAAAAAAAAGGATTGTGTGTGTGTGTGTGTGTGTGTGTGTGGGGGGGGGGGGGGGGAGGAGGGGGAGCGGTGGAGGAAAAGGAGTGAGGGAGAGCTTATGTGTGGGAGGGGTGGAGTGGGGTTCTGGGGAGAGGGTTTCAGTGCTGAATGAGACAAAACCACCCATCTTCAAGCAGTAATTAAACAAAACACACACCACATTGAGCCATATTGAGACAACTTTGACACACCCCTTCAAGCCATCATAAAGTATGTTTACATCAATTTAATCCGTAATAAGACAAAGGCACATCAGTTCAAGCCATATAAAGACATCATTCACTCATGATTTGACAAAGGCACATTGCGTCATAATAGGTCAAAGACACGTTACTTCAAACATACTAAGACAAAAGGCATATCAATTCAAGCTATGAGACAAAATTATGCCGAAAGGCAAAGCACATCACACAAATTTCATTGGAAGAAAAAACGACTCTGACTTCAGGCCAAAACAGGACAAAGACACGTTACATCAAGCCATAGTAAGACGGAAATATTACTTCACGCTCAGACAAAAAGATTAATTCAAGGCATGAAAGCACAAGTACAGATAATGTCAACGCATAATCAGACAAAAGATCATCGCTTCAGCTCAGGATAAGCCAAAGACACAGAACTTGAAGCCATACCAAAACAAAGAGGCATCATTTTAATCCACACTTAGAAAAGATATATCACCTCCGGTCTTACTTCATTGGACGGATGTACTTCTCTTCAATGCATGATATGTTAAAGACAAAGCTTGAAGTCATTACGAGACAGACGCATCCCTCCTTCAACCCATAGGGAGGATCTGAAGTTTGAACTGCAAGCGAAATCAGATGGTGAGTAATGGACATGGAACCGTTTCACTAGGGGAGCAACAGTCTCGGACCATAGTTATGCCTTACTTGAGATCTCCCTGCCTTTTTAAAGATTTTCTTCTATATCAGCCCATACCAATGCTTTCTGTTGGTTTTCTGTGTGACTAATGTTCAAGATCGAAAAGGCGACGGTCAGTTTGGTTATTTTTTATTTGTTCATTTCTTCTGTTGTTTCTGTGTGCATTTGTTCGTTTGGGGTATATGGCTAAGCTTGGACCTTTGAATATCCTTTGTTTGTTTCGTGTGTTGTGTCTGCGTCTATATACAAAGTGAATTTGCGCCACAAGCAGTAGTAGTTTAAAGTTAAAGGCATGTTACTGTTTCTCCATTGGGGAAACTGTTGCTTTTCTCATGTATATTTTACTGGTTAAGTAACCCCATCCCATTGAATATTTCTACTTCAGACAAGGAACGTAACATGAGACTTCCAAGGGGTATAAACAAGTTCCTCTGGGTTTGTCTCTTTCTTACCAGAACGCATAGATTAGGATCAGCCTTTGTCCGCTTTTGGTTGTTATGCCCCACACCCAGTAGCTATTTGAACTATTGATTCAGTGGCTCTGAAGGGCTGAATGGTCACGCAGCGATGTTCCTATTTCCTTCTGTTTTTCATCTTTGTGAAAAATGGCTGAAACTTGCAGCAGATGCTGACTAAGAGCTTGTGGTTTTTACCCTTTCTGCCATTCTCTGTGTCAGCTCTTGGCATTCAGCAGCTGGATAATAATACATTTGGAAATTATACGCGCTTCTTTGGTGCGAGTATGGTAGTTCAGCCAACTGAAATACAAGAAACGTTCTGGAATTGTCAGGAATTAAGACGCATTGCAGCCAGTCAAAATGTTCGGAACACTCACGAACGTTCGAGAATCAAAATGTAGTACAATTCATCAACCATTCTAGAAACATTATCTGGAACTTTCCGGTAGCAGTGTGCACTTGTGGGATGATTTTTTACCTCAAAGAAACTTCCTGAATTATGACGTCGCTTGCTTTTTTTTCGTATGGTACCGTTCAACCTGGTAACTTCTTTTATTCGGTAAATTGACGTCAACAGGAAGAGGGCTTTAAAAAAAGATCTAAAGCAAACTAAGATATACAGATTTGAACTAGCAGGCAATGCAAGACAGATTCAATATCTTTGTGACATAATCCTCCACTTAAAACACACGGAACAATTTGTTTCTAAAAACAAACAGATCAGTGGCATTTTTCACAGAGTTCTCTGAAATAGTTCAGTGGCCGGCTTTATACACAACAGCTCATGCAGTCCGCAACAACAATGTCACTCACCATGCTAAACTCAATTTTCATGTCAAAGTTTTGCCAGTACCCATCAGATCACTTGATCATTGATGAAATGATCTCATTCTTTTCATAATAAAATATAAGCACAAGCCTTCTAACCCTGAAAGGGTGAGTTACAATACATGACAATTATACACAGCGTTTGTTTGAGGTAATCCTTGAATTTCACGATAAATGCTCCGGACTCTCTACACCCTCAGGTTGGCATTCACAAGAAACAGTACAACAACCTCCTTACTGAAATGTTTTTCTCGGTACATTCCTTCAGTTGTGTCTAGTCTGCAGCCTCTTCACACGAAAGACAACTGAGGACATCGAGTGATATTCCTGAAAATAAACCACACCAAGTTACCTACCCCCATCTGTCTTATAACCGCCGTGCTCCAAAGGTGAAGTCCTCGAACTTTTCACATTTATTTTCAGGTGGTCATCCTTCCCGTCAATAAACGCAGGCAACTTTGGCGTTGGAACGATTATATCGTCACAGACTCTTTAGACAGAAACTCCATGCTCCAGTTCTTGTCTACTTTGCTCCAGTTCACTACGTCTTTGTCCTTTTTCTGAATTCTTCTCGCTGGGTTTTTTTTTTCTATTTTTTTTCTCTTTTCTTGTTTTTCTTTCTTTTTTTTTTCTCTTTCATCGCTCTCAAGTATCTGTTTTTCGTGTTTTCTCTTTCTTCTCTTAAATTTCCCTTTTGAATAGCGTCAGAATCTTCAACTGGTTGAGGGTGGACAGCTACGAAAGAACAAGAATCTCTTTATCAACTTTCAAGTTTCTGTTTCTTTCCCGCTCTCTCTTTTTATCATTGCCTTACTGATCCCTCTCTATCAAAAATTCAAGCAAAGTTTTATTCAGTCCACATTGTTGGGCAAGGCTAATAATATTGTGTGCTATCTGTCATATTGAGACTAAGTCTTCATTAGTATTACAAGGGTTGTGAAAGCAGACATGGACGGTTTTACTACACGTGATACGTCCGTTAGCCGTTCAATGCGTCACGTCACGTCAAGGTCAAATATTCTGTGATTCTTTACACTTTGCTGTAGTGGTGACCTCAGTTCCAGTTTCTTCGCAACGTCTGTGCCCATGGTGATTTCTCTGTTGAGGTCGTCAGTACTGGCAAATTTCAAGGATACTATCACTGAACGGACATAATGACACCCTTTGGAGGACACAGATCAGTCACGCTAGTTCCGCGACTAAGCAAGTGTTGTCGTCAGTGGAGGGCTTTATATGTGGTGCCCTGCACACGCAGACTGCACTAAGCACTACCGAAGTGACACGGCAGCAGTGCAGTGTCTCCTCTGGCGGGCTACCTGATAGCAACGTGATAATTTGAGCTCCCCATGAACTTCCAGCGTTCGGGGCTGCACCAGGATAGAGCGTGGCTATGAAAGGGGAGCTGAAATAAAGGGCATGGGGGTAGAGGTACTGAAGTGACAGGGAAGATGAGACAGAAACAAATTTCATAGATCACACTTCCCCAAATATATAAAACCCTGCTATCCGTATGCATAGATGAAGAGTTTGAGAAGCATGATAACATCAAAATAAGTTAGTGAACTATGACGTAGGCCCTATGTAGCGGGTCGGAATGCATGGAACATTCTGGAAAGTTCGGGAAACCATGACTTAGTATGGCCAGTCAAAATGGTTGGAACTTCCAAGAAGGTTAGAGATCCAAGATGCAGTTTTGACCCACCAGTCGCATGGAACGTTCTAAAAACAATTTCTGGAACCTCTTGGAAGCTTCTCATCCTTTTGGGATGATTCTGGGACTCTGAAAAAACTTCTGGAAACTTGCGGATGTCATCTGGTAAAACTATCGCACATCGTACATTTTGTAAACATGCAAAAAATTCCAAATGTATACATATAAACCCAGAAACAAGCAAGACAAATTTGGTCTGTTTGTGACATGTTGCTATCGGAGGAGCACAGTACAAAAACTACGGAAAATAAGAGCTGAAATTAAGGAAGGTAAATTACAGCTAAAGACAGTGGTTTAACACATTGGAAGAGAGAGAGAGATAAGAGGAGGGGTTAAGGGGAAAGGGACGGAGATACACAGACAGAGACAGAGAGAAGGGAGAGAGGGAGAGAGAAGTGTGTGTGTGTGTGTGTGTGTGTGTGTGTGTGTGTGTGTGTGTGTGTGTGTGTGTGTGTGCACGTACGTGCTTGTCTGTGTATGTGCGTTTGTGTATGTGATTTTGTCAGTGAGTAAGTTAGTGAGCGAGTGTGTGTGTGTGTGTGTGTGTGTGTGTGTGTGTGTGTGTGTGTGTGTGTGTGTGTGTGTGTGTGTGTGTGTGTGTGTGTGTGTGTGTGTGTGTGTGTGTGTGTGTGTGTGTGTGTGTGTGTGTGTGTGTGTGTGTGTGTGTGTGTGTGTGTGTGTGTGTGTGTGTGTTTTTCGTGTATATGTGTCTGTGTGTATGTGTGTTTGGATGTGAGACCGTTTATGTGTTTTTGTTTGTGCATGTGTGGATGTGTGTACGTGTGTGTGTGTGTACGTGTGTGTGTGTGTGTGTGTGTGTGTGTGAGAGAGAGAGAGAGAGAGAGAGAGAGAGAGAGAGAGAAAAGAAGAGAGAGAGAGAGACCATATTTGTGCTTTTGTTTGTCTGACTGTATGTGTGAGGGAATTTCTGTGGGCGTGTATTTGAAGCACGCACGCATACGTGAGCGCACGTATATGCATGCATGCATGTTTGTGTGTTAGTGCGTGTGTGTGCATTTGATTGGACGTCTGTGTGCATATATACATGTATTTATAAAATGTTTTTGTCTCTGTGTGTTTGTGTCTGTAGGTGTAGTCGCTGTATACGTATATGCAAGCATGTGTGTGTGTGAGTCTGTGCGTTTGCGTGTGCGTATTTGTGCATGTGTGTGTGTGTGTGTGTGTGTGTGCGCGCGCGCGCGCGCGCTTATGTGTGTGTGAGAGAGAGAGAGAGAGAGAGAGAGAGAGAGAGAGAGAGAGAGAGAGAGAGCATCATTTCATTTTCAGTGATATCATAGACCAGCGTATGGCGTACGACCCTTTCAGAGTTAGAAAGCTTGTGCTTGTGTTGTGTTTTATGAAGAGAAGTCAATGAAATGTGCGCTACTAGTTTCAATTTCCAATACATTCACAACCATACGCCGCCGCTCCCTCTGTACCCCACTCTCGTTTAATGAGCTGCAGTGGAGTCCTCACACTGCGATGTGATCAATAATGTGTGGAGCTGAAAGACCAAAACAAACCAACTCTTGAAAGCAAAACTGCTCGTGTTTCAGTCATTCATTCCCACTGTGTGTGCTTCAGTCTGGACCCTGTATGTTGGTAGTTGAATCAGTACAACAGGAAAGTTCGTCTTGTCGTTTTGCCTGGTGTGCATGTTTTAATCTCATCATCGTATGTTTTCAAGTCATTTATATACAACGACGGCCGTTTTGTGATTTTCTTTCTTCCCGGCCCCAGTGTACATACTTAGTCTGGTCGTCGTATACTTTCAGTCATTTCAGTCACTTCGGATGACTAAATTTTGTATGATATAGCTATTCTCCTTCACACACACACACACACACACACACACACACACACACACACACACACACACACACACACACACACACACACACACACACACTCTCACTCACTCTCTCTCTCTCTCTCTCTCTCTCTCTCTCTCTCTCTCTCTCCCCTATATTTACAGGATGAGCCATTTGGTGTATTGCCTGAAGCCCACGTACTGACTGTAACAGCCACGCGTTTCATGGAATGTTTGCTATTTTCCAGCCAATCCACGGAGTGCGTGTTGTTCTTCAGCCAGCTAACCGAATACCTGTTGTTGCTGTTGTTGTTGTTGTTGTTGTTGTTGTTGTTGTTGCTGTTTTCCAAGTAGTTCACGAGATGCCAGAAATGTTGACTGGCTAAAGAGCGCTTGCTCTTAAGACAAATGACTAACGAAAGGCAGAATGACGATTTCCATCATATAATATCTTAGCTCTCCGGTTTCCCCCATGAAAATGATCAGGTCAAGGTGTAAGAAAATAGCCACACGCGTATGGTACTCTTGGTGAACACATGCTGTTGTTCTGATTTTTCAAACCGCTATGAAGTGGATATTCTGTGCCTGTACTGGGTACGCATGACCAGATCAATGTTCATGCCTATCGGGAGAAATTCAGGGGAGATAAGGAACTGTAGCCAATGACACAGTAAAGTCTTGTTTACAGCATACTGTAACCATGGGCGCATTTTGTTAGTGCTTAATTGTGCTAGATTTCACAATGTAATGTTACACGTAATCCATGCTCCTACACAGTTCACAAACTTGAGAAAGAACTTTTATCACACTCTCATTCATTACTTTTCTGTTTCAAATCCACTCCGTCTTCATTACAAAGTAGATAGACGTTGATGTCATGGATTTTAAACAGCAAGAATCTGAATTATGATTTGTCTGAACCAGCTTCACGTTTGACGCAAAATTAGATCCCCCGCTATCCACCATTCCACACAACTATCCATTGTTCTGTCACAACAGCCCAAATCCACAATACTTTAAAGAGATAAGAACACATGCATCATACATATATGTGCTGAATGGGCTGTGCTTGTGTACATTGTGATCGATCAGCGCGGAAATCCATATAATCACACTTGTCCCCATCCATTTCTCTCTCTCTCTCTCTCTCTCTCTCTCTCTCTCTCTCTCTCTCTCTCTCTCTCTCTCTCTGATAAAAATCAAACTTGGGCCTAATACAGAAGAATGTGTCGAGTCATGTTGTTTGTGGTCGCGCCGATCACTGAAGTCATGTTCAGAGAGTGAAATTTCTGTTACACACGACTGTGATGTTCACATACCGTAAACACTTGCGACAACCTGTCACTTCCGTGTCTACTTGTTGGTTCTCTACCCAGAGGACACAAACAGTGATTGGCGATCGATTGCTCTACATCCAACAATACATATCGCCCTTTATGCGACAATGATATGTACTGAACATTCAACAATATCTTTGGTAAGTAACTGGTAGATAATCAAAAGAATACGAATCCATATTCAGACCAATATGACCATCAAACCCTTCCTAAATAACTTATAGATCGCAAAGACATGCATACTTCCGTTTCGATGATCATCAAAGCCATTAATAATCTTGTAATTAGTAGTAAACGTCATGTAAAACTTAATACATTGCAGCTTCCATTAATATGTCCAAAACACAAGCAAAACAGCGCTAACCCCAAAAAGGTGTGAATACAGGTACACCAAGCTGAAGATGGAACTGGTATTGCGAGGGAAAGCATCACGTCACAAGAAGCTCCAGGAACAACCTTCTTCATGGCAAATCATGGTCTGGGAACATCTTTGAAATCCAGAGCATGGAAGCAGGATTTGATGGAGTGGATGATTGGGAGAGCACAACAGACCTTCCAGAAGAAAAAAATATTTTTTTTAAAAACATCGGCAAGAATAGTGTGAAAATGGGATATGGCATTCCGCACTTGTTCATGAAAGCAGATGATCACTGTGCCATACGGAAACAGAAATGGAGAAAGCACGTGTCAACAAGTTTGAGAAGTAGGCCAGTCTTACCAACAGTTTGAGAGAAGTTGGTTTCCAATCACCTACAAGCTGAAGTAAGGGGTTCTAGGCACACCTGTCTGTGGTGTTAAGAAACAGCTTTGAGTTTCTGGGAAGGAGCAGAACCGTTAAGACAATGACAAAGGCAGCTGAACCGTGTTCCAACGGGACCTGATCGAGGAGAGAAGAGAAGAGAGGAGAGAAGGGGAAAGGTGGATGGGGCTTCTTTGAAGTTCATCTGCCGCCCGGCTCGTTTCAAAGATTCTGTCATTACAGAAACGTGTTGCATACTTAACGATATGTATGCAAAAAGCAAATCCTAAAACAAAAAAAAAAAAAAAAAAAAAAAAAAAATGACATCCCAAAACGACAGCTCCTAACAGTCATCCATCAGATTGACAAGAAAGACATTCTCGTCGTTCAGGGTTGAGGGTGACTGGCATACCAAGGTTGGTGTAGATGCCCAAGCAGGCAGAAGAATTTCTGTCCTTCATTGTAATGAGGACACCAACGATAGAGGGCTACGTCTGTAAAAATTTGCCAGTGATAATAAACTGGTTCTTGCAAACACCCTTTATAGGAAAACAGCATCCTGAATATGGACATGGCGTTTTCCAAATGATCAATACCGCAACCAGATGGATAAGATCTTTGTGAAGAATCCCCACACATCTCACTTCTGTAGGACTAAAATAGGACATTTCCAGAAGCTGATATGGTACTGACAACGACCTTCTTATAATGAAATTTAAAGTACTTTTGAAGAACAAAAGGAGAGTAAAAAGCAGCTGTCTCATATTAGTATATTGTCTCTTATTAATCTTGACAAACTGGTAGATCCTCACATAAATGAACGATTCCAACAGCCACTGAACGGAAAATGTGCCTCACCATTTCTCAAAGAAGAAGACCTTGAAGTCCCCATCAACATATCAGCCACGTGGCGGTTGAAACAGCAACAGAGGATCTAGAAATAAGATGGAAATTAGACCATAGATCTCAAACAATATCTTGGAGATGTGTGATACCAGAAGGCCCAAAAACCACTCGAGAAAACTGATTTGAAGAAATACCGTGCTTCCAATAGTAGAATCAGTGAAGAAATGAAAAACGCAAGAACACAGGATCGAACAACAGAATGCGGACATTAAAAGAAAAAAAAATCACAGAGAAATCTTTAAAATGTGAAGGCCTTGACCAAACAAAAGTAACGTCAATACCATTGAGAACAAAACATTGCAAGTGTCTCACACAGGAAGAAATCATTATAAGGTGGATTCGGTACTGCTCTGAACTCTACAATAGAGTACAAGAGAATCAAGTGTGCTAACTGCACAGGATTAAACAAATGAGGATGACTTTCCAATACTCCGTGAAGACATCATCGCTGCAAAGAATTTTCTGAAATGTGGAGAGCCTGCAGGTGACGACGACATCCCAGCAGAACCCTTAAAACGTGACAGAGAGGGAGTGCTTGATTTGCTAGCTGCAACACCATCTGGCACAGGCTGGAACGACTACACCATGGACTCATTCACTAATCGCCACATTTCCTTAAAAAAAAAGAAAATCTTCAAACATAGCCAGGACTACCTCACTGTGCGATTGCTCAGCCATGCTAGCAAAGTAATACTTACCATAATTATGAATAAATTACAGCCGCGAGGAAACAGAATTATTGCTGAAGTGCGGGTTGGATTCCACAAATGAAATATCATTGAACAGATCTTTAACCTATGTGCCCTTCGCGAAAAGCATCTCCAACAGAAGAGGGGGGTAATACCAAGTTTTCATAGACTTCAAGAAGACGTTCGACACGAAACTGGCAGGAGGCACTGTGGGTCTCTATGAAGAAATTTAATATCGAGCAGAAGCTACCAACACTATCCAGCAGCTGTACTCCAAAACGACCAGTGCATTGCTCTTACAGGGTGCTGCAAGAGAATGGTTTTGAACTTCACTTGGAATTCGTCAGGGCTGCCTTTTACCTCCCTCACGTTTCAACATATTCTTGGAATGCATGATGACTATGCTCTTGAAGTTAATGTTAGCACAGTAAAGATTGAAAGAATAACCAATCATAAACCCTCCACATGCAGATAGTATCAATAGCCTAGCAGTTAGTGAACAAGAGCTCACCAAGCTTGTTAAACGACTGGATAAATCATCAACAAGGTATGGTATGAAAATCAGCGCTGAGAAGACATGATCAAATTAATGGCCAGCCACAACACCACTATTAACACTGGACTAACTTTCATGATCAGAAGCTAGAAACTGTTCAATGTATCAGTTACGTGAGATCCATCATTAGAAGTGAGGGATCCAAACCAGAAATCCTCTTAAGCCTACAACAGCCACAGGTAACATTTTGCCAGTAAACCATGTTTGAACAAGGGAGAAAAGGGGCAAAGCAGATGCTGATAAAAAAAAAATCCAGTAGACAGAGCTTGTTTTCTGAGCATGTATATCAACGACACAGACAAACGTTGATTCCAGTCCACAGCTTCAGAGTATGTATATGCTAAACGCATAGGTCTGCAGTGTTCAGATCGAATATTAACCCGCTCTTCTAACCCAACCCACTCCTACTTCCTGCAGTCCCCTACATCCTTCTTTTACCATCTGTCTTCTACTCCCCAACCTAACCTCTCTCTCCCTGCAAGAAAAAGATGCTGGCGCAGCCTTATTCATTAAGCATTGTTGACATAAGCCAAAGCGCTGATTATATATGTAGATATGCCTTGGGACACTCCTAACAACATTATCAGCGCAGAAGTAGAAAACACTTTACGGGTATGTATGTATGTATGTATGCATGTATGTATCTATCCATCTATCTATCTATCTATCTATATGTATGTATGTATCTATCTATCCATCTATCTATCTGTGTAACTATCTGTGTGTGTGTGTGTGTGTGTGTGTGTGTGTGTGTGTGTGTGTGTGTGTGTGTGTACAGAATATATATTTGTCGTAAAAACACTGCACTCCTAACTCCCGTCTACACTCGCCCAACTCACCTTGAGTCCTCCCTCTTCCCTCTTCTTCATTTTCATGTGGTGTGCGTGGTGTATGTTCATTCGCATGTAAGTGAACAAAGACAGATTGCCTATTTCCTTCATTCAACAAGCCCGGTTGAGGACAAGCTGAGGCCAATATCTGTGGTTTGTTTTTGATGTAAGAGATGAAATATCTCAAGTTAACAAAGACTCTAATCCGTAAAGTTCTGAAGTTTACAAAGATTTTAGGAAAATTTGAAAATGGCTTCAGCATTTGACAGTGCCGCAATGAACAATTTTCATGAGTCTATGGGCATGACAGACAGTTCGACCGTCCATGTTAATATCTCTGGACACTGGCAGACTGTCGCGCACAACACATCCCTTCATGAAGATTGCATCCAAGTTGTGTTCAGTGAGATGGAGTTTTTGCCTTGGGACAACCCTGATAACATTGTCAGCGCAGAAGTAGAAAACACTTTCCGGGTGATCAAAAACAATATGCTGGGATTGCTTTTTCTGATCGGTGGGCCGGCTAACGTCATCAACATGGCTGTGTTCAACAAACAGGGACTGAAGGATCGGGTCAACCTGTGTCTGTTTGCCTTGTCTTTTGCTGATGGTATGTATCTGGCAATGGGGATACTACATCATGGGGAACAACTGGTCATACAGTTTACTACAAAGGAAAGATTTGGTCCGATTTCAACTTTTTTAACAAACCTGAATTTGATTGTCTTCTTACCTCCCTTTGGTTACCTGTCTCTGACCCTTTCTGCCATTATTGCCACGGAGAGGTGTCTCTGTGTATTTAGTCCACTCAAAGTTCACAGTCTACTGCGTACAAGAACAATGGTGGTTATCATCCTTCTGCTGGCTGTCCTCATATTTGGTCTGTTTTTCATCGTGACTTTCCGATATCGTATTGGATGTGTGCATGATCCAGTGTCAGGTGAAGTTGTCGTGACGGGCATCGAGGGGACATTCTATAAAGCTCACAAAGAGTTCATTGATGGGATAGAAAGTTCCTTCTTTGGTGTTGGTCTTCCTGGGGTGGTGATGATCACAGTGACAGTAACGACAATCATGACGATCGTGAAACTTCGTCAAGCAATGTCATGGCGATCCAAAACTTCATCGTCACTCTCTTCCCCCGTGAAGTGGCCCTGACCAAGATTCTTGTTGGTAACTCCATCTTCTTTATTGTTTGTACGTCTCCAAACGCTCTAGAACGCTTTGTTCGAATATTCTTTCCAGAAATTAACTCCGGACGCCGAAATCAAAATTTCTTTTTAGCAGGCATATGGCTAGGCGAAATATTCACTTTTATCAATTCTACCTTCAACATTGCAATCTACTATAGCTTGGGCTCTCACTATAGAGAAACATTCTGGGCACTGTTCAGCAGAACCCAGGGCTAAACAGATAGCCTGAGGAATGAAGATGGTACAGAGAAATTAACCAGAACTTTGTGAAAGTGTGTTTATATTCAACAGAAATGGTTGTGCTGTATCATTGGATATCGTTCTTCAAGAAAATGTCCACATTCTTTGTCTGTTAAGTGTTTATGCAGACTGACATTGTTGAGAATAATATAAACACTTACTGTCAAAGTAATAGAATTTTTTTATCCAGATGTTCCTGTCTCTATTCTGTTTTAATTTGCTGACGAGTGCGGTATTCTTCTCTCTGCTCGTAGTTTGCTGAAGCAGATTTGTACTCCTCTCTATATTCGTAGTCTGCTGAAGAAGGCGTGTGTTTCTCTTTCTTTTTCTTGTTTGATGAAGCAGGTGTGTATTCCTTTGTCTATTCATAGTTTACTAAAGCAATTGTGTATTCCTCTGTGGTTTGCTAAAGCGAGGTTACTTTCTCTCTGGTCGTAATTTGTTGAAACATTTGTGTATCACTCCTTCTGTTCACTACATTGAAGCTGGTGCGTATTCTCGTCTGTGATTTCGGCTTGTTGAAATAGGTGTGAATTCCTGTCTCTGTTCATAGTTTGCTGAATCAGATTGTTTTCCTCTCTCTCTCTCTCTCTCTGTTCATAGTTTGCTGAAGTGCATATTCTTCTCTTTGTCCATAGTATGCTGGGTCTCTTAATTAAAGCCGCCTCGACACTGTAAGGCTGATTTCCCTTTGACTCCCAAGAACAGCATCAAGATCAGAACTAGTATTAGCAGGACACTGTAGGAGGAGACAGCCTGGACAACGCAAGTAGCATTGCGGCGATAAATTCCTCGGGGTTACGTAACACAAGGTGGCTGGATACGAATAAGCTGGAACTGAAATTGTAGAGATGCTGCTGTGATCAAGACACGCAGAAGATGGTCCTTCCCACATTGTGGGGTGGCTTTGATGCTGGTGCCAGAAGCGCAGAGTGTCCAGATTAGCTAGGAACCTGTCGGCTGATATGTTACAATGCAAAATTCGGCACAATACGGGCGCTATCAAACCGACCATTGAGTGTTATAATGCCACTAATGTCGCTGTGTGTGTGTGTGTGTGTGTGTGTGTGTGTGTGTGTGTGTGTGTGTGTGTGTGTGTGTGTGTGTGTGCGGGCGCGCGCGCGCGCGCGCGCATGCGTGTTTCAGTTTATTAATTTAGTGATGTAAGGTGTTAATTCTGTTGAAGCGCTTATAGCTTGGGAAACAATTAGCCGCTCCGGAGATAATCATCATTACTATTTCTACTGCGATTTTGTTGGCCGTTGAACTGGAGAATGTAATCCATGTCAGATGTTCAACTAGTGAGTAGGAATCAAATCGGTGAACAGTCAACGCCGAGTCGGTTGCGGAATAGGAGATTATTTTCCACTTAAGTCGTTGAATCGAAGAGTAGAAGGTCCACTTTGTTGCTAAATTTGACAGTGTGAGTCTGTTGCTTGTTGAATTACAGAGCATGTGCCGTTATACCCTACTGTACTGAACAGTAGAAGTCACATCAGTGGAGAAACTAAATATTTGGGCTAACATCGATTACTGACTTGGAGAGCTGGGATCATGTCGATTGTGAATTGGACAATATCAATCTTGTCGACTTCGACACGATGCATATTGTATCGAACCAATGGCCACAACGTGAACTCATGTCAGAGTTGGGCGTGCTGTCACTGCTTGATGTGCGAAAAAAAAAACTCCTGCGGCAGAAAAGCAAGAATCATTAACGGGGCATCATCTTGATATCTATTCCGTGGGGCTGAGACCGATATCTGGTATTTTATAGGTTATCCTTTACCTTCAGCTCATGTATTAATCGTGGTTGTTTTCATCATCTTCATCATCATCATCATCATCATCATCATCATCATCATCATGAAAAAAGATCTCTTTTCTCCAATAAACAGTATATGAGACTGAGCTGCCTAAACCGTTTAAGACAGTTCAGATATTAACATGACATCAAGTCCAATGAAAAAGAAATAATAAAATCAACACTAGCGATTTTGATTTCTAAGCATCAATATCGGTCATAGTGTAAGAAAATAAGAAAAGATGAAACAATAAGAAAAGTTGCATTTAATAGCCTGTCACACAAACATGAATTACACATCCAGATGAAAGCAAATGAAATCTGATGAAATCTGATGAAATCGTTAAAAAATTGGTAAACCCAAGACACTCTTCTGATGACATAGCAGCAAACCCATAACAATCTCCCTTTTCCTGCACTAACAAAGATTTCTACTGTCGTAATACAACTCTTCAGTCCCATTCCATTTGACTTCTCCACAGATCGGCCAGTTCCAGTACTCTTTCCAAACACCATGCCTGTATGGGAAGACACGAAGTAGCCTAATATACCATATACAGTCGAATAACCCTTACGTCAAAGTAAAAATTATACGTGACCGTTGACAATGGAGACTGGAACCTAAAACCATTATTTCTTCTGAGGACCCTCTGAACCGTCCGCAGTAAAAGGAATTGGCCATTGCACTTACAGAGTCAACGTTAGCCGTTAATTGCTTATTTAGCCCTCGTCAGGAGATAAAAAGAATATAGTTTGTAACTGTGATGATTCTAGATAGTTATGCCACTCATCATGTTTATATGATTCATTTTTGACTGACTTACATGTAAAATTTGTGCGCGCGCGCGCGTGTGTATGTATATGTGTGTGTGTGTGTGTGTGTGTGTGTGTGTGTGTGTGTGTGTGTGTGTGTGTGTGTGTGTGTGTGTGCGTGCGTGTGTACGTGCGTGTGCTTGCGTGCGTGCGTGTGTGTGTGCGTGCGAGTGTGTGTGTGTGGGGGGGGGGGGGGGAGAGAGAGAGAGAGAGAGAGAGAGAGAGAGAGAGAGAGAGAGAGAGAGAGAGAGAGAGAGAGAGAGAGAGATTTAGATGAGATCACTTGCTGGATGAGCGTTCTTGGTGTAACGTTAGTGAAGGAGGGACGGTTTCCAGCGGAGCAGCTATCATCCAAATGTCCTCTGTGAGACCATAAGGGACTCCTAGACGTCCCTAAGGACATTCTCAAGAAGGCAGCAACATGCAGATGATTTCGCCACACTGCTGCGTTTGATCTTGAAAAATGGTTCAAGTTTTCGCTTTTTAAACCAACTTACTTAATAAAAGATGTCCAATAACGTATTATCCACCTTGGCTTTGTCTTACGTTTAAATAATTGAAGGAAGTAAGACCCGCAACATTTCAGTGGAATGTTTTATACACCTTGTCAGCTATGATTAACTGTTCTCACCGCTCTCTTTCGCCTTCCTAGGTCCTCTTCGGAGATGTCTCCTCCATTCCGGCACGTCGACCTCCTCAGGCCAGCCTCCCACCAGCAGCGCACGTGGCCCAGCTGTTCCAGTCCCTGCCGCAGAAGTGGTTCACCATCCCTCCGGTAAGTTGAGTGACCCTCGTTCAGTCGTTGTGAGAAAGATGCACTGATTGTCTGGCACCAAATGGCGGCTAGTTAATACTTTTGACTGCGACAGTGTTCACTGAAGTGTGAATGTGATTTTTTTTTTATGTAAGGGGTTGAGTTGTTTGACTGCCATTATTTTGAAATGGAATTGGTTTTACAAGCGACTTTTTTGCTCAGACATTATGAAATGTGCTGATGACGACGCCCGCGCGACTGCAACACAAATCTGGAGGTGTTGTCTGTGTACGTGATAAACGGACCGCGGCTGTTTCGCTACGCAGGTTACACTGGTGCAGGCAGGTGCAGATGGTCTTCTAGCTGAACGTTGTGCCTTGCCATTCTCAGCTGTAGTTTAAGACGTTCTGTAGTGATGGTTCTGTCGCACCAGGCTGTCAGCCTAAGGAACCGCTCGTCGTGGTCACTGGCGATTCTGGGCCGTCCGCACATTGGGCTTTTTCTTAATAGAGCTGCCTGTCGCCAAACATTTTGTTACAGCTGCTGAATGACAGGATGGATTACCCCTCACTCGTGGGGATGATGCCCAGTCCGAAATTCCGTCTAAGAGCCATTGCAGAGGCCTCTCACGACCCACTGGTGTCAAACGTCTTCTTGGGGGAGCATGCCTGTCTACTACTCCCCCCCTTTTTACCCCCCCCTGAATGTACCTACTCTAAGTGACCGCTCGCGCGAACCAGCATGCAAACGGTGTTCATGCTAGCCATGACTAATACGCGCACAGTGTAAATGTGTACAGTAGATACCTTAGTGAAGCAACACAGTAGATGGCTCTGGGGTTTACTTTCCTGTGATTTTAAACGAATTTCGGAGTACTGTTGGATACAGATACAAATAGGCAGCATGAGCAAACAAGCGCGGGTCATTGAAGTGCAGTGTAACGTCTGACTTCACAGTTTCCATTTTATTCCACAATGCTTTATACAGATTTTCAGTTATGATATCATTCTGTAACCCAATCATGTCACTGGCCTTCAACATTTCAAGAGTAGTATATATGAGCCGTACTGCAACGAAAAACTAGATTTGTCCCTTTCTCGCACATGATGTTTCATTTCAAATCTGATCATGTGTGTGTGTATGTGTGTGTGTGTGTGTGTGTGTGTGTGTGTGTGTGTGTGTGCGTGCGTG